>OY747712.1:40385734-40690734 GCA_963556495.2 Valencia hispanica
CATACGTTGTGAAATGAATAAAAAATAGAGTCAAGACATTGACAAGGTTAGAAATAATGATTTTTATTTGAAATAAGATTGTTTTTACATCAAACTTTGCTTTCATCAAAGAATCCTCCATTTGCAGCAATTACAGCATTGCAGACCTTTGGCATTCTAGCTGTTAATTTGTTGAGGTAATCTGGAGAAATTGCACCCCACGCTTCTAGAAGCAGCTCCCACAATTTGGATTGGTTGGATGGGCACTTCTTGCGTACCATACGGTCAAGCTGCTCCCACAACAGCTCAACGGGGTTCAAATCTGGTGACTGCGCTGGCCACTCCATTACCGATAGAATACCAGCTGCCTGCTTCTTCTCTAAATAGTTCTTGCACAATTTGGAGGTGTGTTTTGGGTCATTGTCCTGTTGTAGGATGAAATTGGCTCCAATCAAGCGCTGTCCACTGGGTATGGCATGGCGTTGCAAAATGGAGTGATAGCCTTCCTTATTCAGAATCCCTTTTACCCTGTACAAATCTCCCACCTTACCAGCACCAAAGCAACCCCAGACCATCACATTACCTCCACCATGCTTAACAGATGGCGTCAGGCATTCTTCCAGCATCTTTTCAGTTGTTCTGCGTCTCACAAACGTTCTTCTTTGTGATCCAAACACCTCAAACTTGGATTCATCCGTCCACAGCACTTTTTTCCAGTCTTCCTCTGTCCAATGTCTGTGTTCTTTTGCCCATCTTAATCTTTTTCTTTTATTGGCCAGTCTCAGATATGGCTTTTTCTTTGCCACTCTGCCCTGAAGCCCAGAATCCCGCAGCCGCCTCTTCACTGTAGATGTTGACACTGGTGTTTTGCGGGTACTATTTAATGAAGATGCCAGTTGGGGACCTGTGAGGCGTCTGTTTCTCAAACTAGAGACTCTAATGTACTTATCTTCTTGCTCAGTTGTGCAACGCGGCCTCCCACTTCTTTTTCTACTCTGGTTAGAGCCTTTTTGTGCTGTCCTCTGAAGAGAGTAGTACACACCGTTGTAGGAAATCTTCAATTTCTTAGCAATTTCTCGCATGGAATAGCCTTCATTTCTAAGAACAAGAATAGACTGTCGAGTTTCAGATGAAAGTTCTCTTTTTCTGGCCATTTTGAGCGTTTAATGGACCCCACAAATGTGATACTCCAGAAACTCAATCTGCTCAAAGGAAGGTCAGTTTTGTAGCTTCTGTACCGAGCTAAACTGTTTTCAGATGTGTGAACATGATTGCACAAGGGTTTTCTAATCATCAATTAGCCTTCTGAGCCAATGAGCAAACACATTGTACCATTAGAACACTGGAGTGATAGTTGCTGGAAATGGGCCTCTATACACCTATGTAGATATTGCACCAAAAACCAGACATTTGCAGCTAGAATAGTCATTTACCACATTAGCAATGTATAGAGTGTATTTCTTTAAAGTTAAGACTAGTTTAAAGTTATCTTCATTGAAAAGTACAGTGCTTTTCCTTCAAAAATAAGGACATTTCAATGTGACCCCAAACTTTTGAATGGTAGTGTATATACATATATATGTATACATATATATGTATATATGTATACATATATATGTATGTATATATATATAAATGTATATATATATAAAAACTCAGCAAAAAAAGAAACGTCCCTTTTTCAGGACTGTGTATTTCAACAATAATGTTGTAAAAATCCAAATAACTTTACAGAAGGGTTTAAACAATGTTTTCCATACATATACAATTAACCATAATCAATTAAACCTGTGGAATGGTCGTTAACACCTTAACAGCTTACAGAAAGTAGGCATTTAAGGTCACAGTTCTAAAAACGCAGGACACTAAAGAGACTTGTCTACCGACTGTGAAAAACACCCAAAGAAAGATGCCCAGGCTCCCTGCTCATCTGCGTGAACGTGCATTAGTCATGCTGCAGGGAGGCATGAGGACTGCTGATGTGGCTAGGGCAATAAATTGCCATGTCTGCACTGTGAGACGCCTAAGACAGCACTACAGGGAAACAGGAAAGACAGCTGATCATCCTCGCAGTGGAAGACCACGTGTAACAACACCTGGACAGGTTCGGTACATCCGAATATCACACCTGCGTGATAGGTGCCCGAGTCACACCATGAACACACAATCCCTCCATCAGTGCTCAGACTGTCCGCAATAGGCTGAGAGAGGCTGGACTGAGGGCTTGTAGGCCTGTTGTAAGGCAGGTCTTTACCAGACATCACCAGCAACAACGCCGCCTATGGGCACAAACCCACCTTCGCTGGACCAGACAGGAGTGGCAAAAAGTGCTCTTCACTGATGAGTCACGGTTTTGTCTCACCAGTGGTGATGGACGGGTTCGTGTTTATCGTCGAAGGAATGAGCATTACACCGTGGCCTGTACCCTGGAGCGTGATCGATTTGGAGGTGGGGGTCCGTCATGGTCTAGGGCGGTATATCTCATCACCATCGGACTGAGCTTGTTGTCATTGCAGGCAATCTCAATGCCTTGCGGTACAGGGAAGACATCCTCCTCCCTCATGTGGTACCCTTCATACATGCTCATCCTGACATGATCCTCCAGCAGGACAATGCCACCAGCCATACTGCTCGTTCTGTGCGTGAGTTTCTGCAGGACAGCAATGTCAGTGTTCTGCCATGGCCAGGAAGAGCCCGGATCTCAATCCCATTGAGCACGTCTGGGACCTGTTGGATCGCAGGGTGAGGGCTAGGGCCATTCCCCCCAGAAATGTCCAGGAACCTGCAAGTGCCTTGGTGGAAGAGTGGGGTAACATCTCACAGCAAGAACTGACAAATCTGGTCCAGTCCATGAGGAGGAGATGCACTGCAGTACTTCAAGCAGCTGGTGGCCACACCAGATACTGACTGGTACTTTTGATTTTGAGCCTCCCTTCTTTCAAGGACACATTCTATTTCTGTTAGTCACATGTCTGTGTGTCAATGGTGTCTTATGGTGTTGACTCTTTCAGTGTTCAAACAAATATTTACACACATGAAGTTTACTGAAAGTAAAGACAGTTGAAGGTCAGAGGACATTTCTTTTTTTGCTGAGTTTATATATATATATATATATATATATATATATATATATATATATATATATATATATATATATATATATATATATATAAAACAATGCAGGGAATGTTTTTTCCCAGAATAGCTTATTTGCTGGGGGAAAAAAACCATGATGGTTCATCAAAACTTGTGTGTAACAGATGCTTCTAAAGAACTAATCTTCTGTGCCTGGGAAAATAAGCATATCTTTCAAAGGATATCAGTAAAAGCGTTGCAGGCCAGGCTGCTGAGTTCTGAGTTCTTGGCATTGACAGCCAAAGTCTTCAGGAGTGGCTGTTTAATAGGCTCCTTGGAAAAAGCCCACAACTTCTCCTTGCTGACCCCCTTCTTCAGGCTGCCTTCTTTACCGGCTGATCTGAGAGAGGAAGGCAAAACAGTGTCAGCAGATCAGCAAAATAAAGGGGATGTATACATGTAGAGATTCTCTGCAACACAAGGATGCTACTCATTTATGTGTCAAAATTTCGCTTTTCCAGACTCGGTTTTCCAGGTGTTTATATCCATTTATGGATATTTTAAATCAAAATGGAAAAGTTCACAATAAAGTTACTGCAGGGCACACTTTAAACACAAAATCTGAGAAAAGAACACATCTTTAAGGGGATGGATGGAAATTTTGAAGAATATTTTTCCATTTTATTTGCTAATCTAATAACCCTCAGGACTTGTGTTTGACGTGTGCCATTTTTGGTAAAATGACCTTAACAGCCGCATTGTTACCTGAAATTCTCAAGAGCAAACTCTTTCAAAGAAACGGGAGCCACTGTCTCTTCAACCACAGGGACAATAGTTGGGACGGAGGCTTTCCTCTGCCTCGGGCTGAGCAGTTGCTGAGGGGAGAGAAGCAGAGGATCAGTTACACCACACAGGGAGAATCATATGAAGCAGCATAGATAAGTGAAAGCTACAAGAGAGGTAGTAACAATAATAGGAACAAGGGAAATATAGGTGCATTGTGGGACACGATAGTGACGCGCCATCACCGCCTTTCTAGTTGGCACTGAACTACTGATTTTTCACCCAGGGAGTGTATTGACAATGACGGCGCATAAACACGCCGCGGCTCAGAGCCCTCAGCTGCTTTTTTATTTATTTTCGTTTTTAGTCTATCACACCACACCACTGCAATTTTGTTATGCTCTAGTAACATAATGGCCATTAAAAATCTTATCTCATCTTACTTTTATCTGATCAGAATGATGATCTTGTAAAGAGAAATAACCCAATATGGGATGTGACGGTAACTTTACCAGCATATCGTCGTTGGGTTCGGTAAGAGTTGGTAGAAACTCCACTTTGTCTTTATAAACTGCCCCGTTGCTTTTGGTTCGCTGGTTGGTTGCTCTGATCAAGTTCTTGTCTGTTGAATAGCCTTCTTCTTTCTCCACTAACAGCAGGTCACCCCGTTTACAGATCAGGAAGATGGGATCATCTGTGGACAGACGCAGGGAAACGTTTGATGTTTGAAGCTTAAACCTGTTAACCTAAATCGTTCCGTGGGCTTTACAGACTCCTACCTTGTTTAGGAACATCATTTTGAACCACAGCGTACACAGAACGCTTTTTAAGGCCATCGATGTTGTATTCCATCAGCTTGGCCATTTCTGCGGCTTCCTGAGACCTCAGGGTGTACTGTCCTCTGATTGTGGACAAACTCACAGACTGGTGGCCCTCGCTAAAACGCATTACAAACATCGAAGATTTAAATCTGCAGTGATTTTAAAAGCGCACAAACGAAAACGCTCTGCGAGGCTGAAGGAGAATTACCTCGCCATCTGGACTTTCCTCACTTCTACGTAGGGAATCTCGAGGAGAAGCTTCTCCCTTTTCTCCATGAAGACGATGCTTTTCCAGTTTATGGCCACAAAGAATCTGCTTTTTGGCAACGGGGGTCCTGTGGATAAATGGCAGAATAAAACATGCTTTTATAAGTGTTTAAAAAGAAAACCACTGATAATAAAAAAGAACAGCACAATGTATGACGCCCTCCATGAGGTGCAGTCAAAAGGCCACTGGTTGTGTCAGTGTTTTCTTGTGGAAACCTGGTAGAGACATACAAGACTTGAATTTGTAATTTTTATTGATATACATCTGTAAAGCCATGAATGAGTTATTTTAGCAGGAGCTATGTATAGTATAGAATAGAATAGAATAATCCAACATTCTCCCACAGAGGGGGGAATTCAGCTGTAACAGCAGCTAAGTGACAGGTAATTGAAGCGTTTAGATTCACACAATATAAAAAAAACAGAATTAAGAATATTATATGTACAGTAAGTAAAAAAATAAAAAAAATAAAGTACTGTGCAGTTATTAAAAGTAAAAATGGCATACTCAGATTTCAGGAATGTGCAACCGAGCAGGGTAATTTAAAACTATAAATGTTTACAGAGTTGTGCAATAAGTAGAAGCTGTCAGAATGTGTGAATGCTCTTTTTGATTTATTAAAGTTCCTCATTTTATTGGAAATGATCTGCATTTTAAAGGCTTTCTGTGTTTTTTAACAGCAGATGATGACCTCATTGTTGTGGAAATGACAAGCCTCCAACTTCCCCATTATGTACTGGTTGGAACGTGACAAAATGAGAAAGTTAAATGGTTTAAACAGCTTTGTAAGGAAGTCTATGACGGCATATATTTTCTCCATTGTATTATTGTATTTGTATGACACAATGGCTTCCAGCTGAATCTTTAACAGTGTAAGTTAAAGCTGCATGTTGACCGACCTGACGTCATTGTGACTTCATACAGCTTTGAAAAGTCGAGCGGCCAGTTCTGTCGGGCGATGTCAACCAGATCTCCTTTCAGCTTTTCCGCCCTCACTCTCTGAGTGTTGTACTTCTCCTGCAAGAACCACAACCAAGAACTTGTGATACTAGGAAACTTTTATATAAAATATTAGATTAAAATATACGCTTACAACGGATTTGACAATAAAGGCACACACATGCAGACTGCTGTTCTGTCCTTTACCTTTGAGAGCTCGTCGGAAATGAGCTGGATCCACGTCGTCATAGATCTGTTCTCGATCCGTGTGGTTGTGATGCACTCCTGGACCACCTTCCGGACGTCGTCCCTGGTGGGTTCCGCGGAGCCGAACTGGATAACGTAGTGCATTGTGGCCAGCTGGACATATTCGTCCTCCTGAGAAATGCAGAACAGTTTTATTTGATCAGACCATCTATGAGACGGTTTATTTGTCCATGTTGGACTGAAACTTATTTTTGCTGAAATTTGCTGCATAAGCTATTATGGACTGAAAATATACATAAACACAGCCCTTCCTTCGTTTAGGCAGCAAAAAATGAAGTGAATATTTGTCTTTCCACACAAATCCAATGTCTAACCTTTCTCATTTCGTCATGTTCCAACCACAAACCTTAGTATATTTTATCAGGATTCTGTGTGGTTTGTGTTATTGTTAAGTTGAAGGATACATGGTTTGTAACTCTAGAGGAGCTGTAACTATTAATCTGCATGTCACAAATTTGAACTTTATGGAAGAATGGCAATAAGAAAGCTATTATTAAAGGTCAGAAAATCTTGTTTAGAACATTGAAAGCCATATAGGGGACACGGTAAACATTCGGAAGAAGGTGCACGCATCAGATGGGATAAAAATGGATTACATTCGTTGACAATAGGTGAGATGGAAAACCAGTACCATGCATCACCCCAAAACACACCATAATGATGTCGAAACATAGTGGTGGCAGCAGACTGAAGATCTACTGAGCTAACAACAGTTCAATCCTGGAGGAAGACTTAAAACTGAGATCCATGGTCTACTTTCAGTAAAGACCTCTTTTCATAATTTTGTATGACATGAAGACCTGAAAATGTTTACAGATGCAGCAAAAAGTTGGCTTCAGAACCACATAAACCATGTAACCCTTTTTTTGTAGTTCACAATATGGCACTGCCTTTTCTCAATATCCTGATAAAACATGTAGAAATTTGTGGTTGTAATATGTAAGTGTTCAATGTGTGACTACTTTTGCGAAGCACTACAGTCGACACGAATCATAATCTGAAGGAGTTAATTTAGGTTGACCCAAACTTATTAACTCAACCAAAAACTTTAAGAAGTTGGCCCACCTACTCTACTGAAGTACAAAAGAGATACAAAAATAATCATAAAGTAATATTGTCCATAATTAGGCCCTGTCTACACGGAGATGAAACGAGATGTAGCGGCAAAGATATTTCATCGAATAGGTGTCTCATCCACAAGGAGCCTGTTTTTGAAACTATACCCCTTTTGTCTCCATGTAGAGCAGGGTCTTAGTCTAAAGCCGTTTCCATGAGGTTTTACCTTGAGGAAAGCTTAAACAAGAATTCCGAATGCACATTTTTTGGTGATGAGGTCAAACAGTTGCTTTTCTCCAGAGTCGCACCTTCTCACTGATATATTCTCCCGACTTGATTCCCTTGATGACCTGTTTGTAGATCAGATTCGTGCTGACCGGGTCCTGGGAGCAGTCGTGCCATGGTGCGAACAGTTCCTTGCGGATGGAGAGGCTCCAGGGTGTTTCCTTCTCCTCCCTGTCCTGCCTCCTCATTTCCTGCTCGCACTGATACACGGCATCCAACACGTGCTTCTTCCCACAGCAGCCCAAAGACCACATCTGGAGAGAAAAGAGACGCAGGATATAACTATACGATAGCCAGGCAGGTACACTATAGCCACCTGACTTGACTAAAGAAGCTGTCAGGGACCTTTTCGTGAAAGCTGATGTAGACGGAGAACCCAAAGGTATCTTTGAGTCCGATCTTGTTAGCCACAGCCTGGCAGACTTCTGAGGAGGTGGAGGCTGAATCCAGCTGCACATCGACCGTTTCACCATTCATTAGTGATACCGAACAATCAATGGGCTCCTTCTTGTTGGCAGCCTGTTATTAAAGATTAAAATGAACAACAAAGCAAGGATGCTGTTTATTTTTTAAACGAGAGACCTGGAAACGAGATCAGCTGCTGACTTAAAGAACAACTCTGCAACATACGCATCAGGGCACAGGACTTTACCTGCAGCTCTATCCAGCAGGGGAGCTCTTTTCTCTCTCCATTGGCAACTATACGATGCAGCCTCTCAGTGCAGTATTCTCTGTAACCGTTTGGACCTCTACGAATGAAGTTCTCCAAACACTGGGGAACAGAGGAGAGTGGCACGGAGAAAACATGAAAAACTATGGCTCTGGAATGGGAAACCTGCTTTCAAACATGACACGATATGCGACCGAATTATTTAAATTAAGAAAGTGTTTTTTTTACTTCAATTAAGATCTAGCTGAATGCTATCAAGTCATACAGTGCTAATGTAAAAAGAAAAAAAAGTTATATCTTACCATACATTGCTTTCCTAATATTACAACCGCAAACCTAAATGTATTTTGCTGAGATTTTATGAGAAACTTACACAAAGTAGTGCACAACTGAAAAACAGAAAAAGAGGATGAATGTTCTTTTTTTTTTTTTTACTTTGACTGCAGGTACAGCTGCAAATTACTTAATTTCCCTCTGGGATCAATAAAGTATTTTTGAATTTGAAATCTTTTGGGTGATGGGTAAACAAGCTTTGGAGATCTAGAGCATGCCTCTGCAGAGCTTGATGTCATGCAGAAGAGGTAATTTAGCTATTTGACTCAGTAAAGTTGGAGCAAGGATGCATTTAAAAGTTCTGGCGATAGGGATCACTGATCACTGAAGGGGTTCTAGAAAAACATTTCTGACAATTGGAAACTGTTCTTTGAGCCTCTATATGGCATATGGAACTCTGTTGGGACTGAAAATAACCCAGGATCCCTGACAAATGGCCAAATACAACCCCACAATGGGAAGACTGGTTTTCTCCACCCACTCATGAATATTAAATGAGCTGCGTGCTGATTGGCCGGTTTACCTCGATAGCTCCATGACGATAGGGTTAATAGTTCTACAACCAACACTTACATACTGCAGACATTAGAGTGGGCGGGGACATGTAAATTTAGAGTGTCTCTCTATGGCCTGTGATACGTTATATTACCATAATTAAACAACATGGTAAATGCAGTTTTGAATTCTAGGACCCCCTTTAAACTTTTTTTTGTTTGCAAAATAGCTCTGGTTTAATCAGATTGGATGGACAGCTTCTATGAAAACTAAATTATACGTCCGTCAACAGACGCTCGATTGGATTCATGTCTGGACTTTGACTAGGTCATGCTAGTGCATACATGTGCTGTGCTCCAAATCCATCTATAGTTGCTCAATGTACATGTTTAAGATCCTGCTGGAAGGCGAACAATTTCCTCCAGGATTGCGTTGCTTTTGTTCCATCCCTAGTCCCATCAACTCTGACCAGCTTCCCGGTTCCCACTGAAGAAAACCCTCTGATATCACCTTGCAGCTTGTGTGTGTGCCCATCATCTTTAACTCTCTTTGACAACATTCAGCCAGAGTCATTGATCTTATCTCTTTATGTCAATTGTTGTCATACAAGCACAGCATCGATTGGAGCTAAATGACACTTTTAAGCAGTCACACTTTCAAATGATCAAATCTAGAGCACAAAGTAACAAATCGGAGACTATAAACTGAGTTTGCTGACCTCCATGAAGAGGCTTGTTGGAGGGAAGATCCCCAGGCAGAGGGAGAGAAGAGCCCAGCCTTGCATACAGCTCTTCCTGTTCCTGTTGTTCACCAGCTGTTTGCAGATCTGACAGTAGATCTCATCCCTGCAAGTAAAAAAAAAAAAAAAAAACTACCAATCATTTCCTCACCAAAACACAAATGTTTTGCTATCTGGATTCACATTTTACCTTATTCCTTCTCTTGACAGGCCGTATCCAACAATGATGTGCAACTTTTCCAGCTGTGTAAGTTGTCGATCCAGTGTCGGGCCCTCTCCCACCAGAATGTCCTCGTCCTCAGTCAAGTTCTCTGGCTGCGTAAGATGTCAAAAAAAACAAAAAAAAAAACAACTATAACACAGATGTCAATCAGAACTAAAATAATTGGCTGAGTGACAAATATTGTTTCAACCTCCTCCAGTATAGCTGAGGCTTTTCTGGTTCCGCCGCCAAACTTTTTCTTGTTCTTCCTCAGGATTTTCTGTTCAGAAAAATTTGGATGCAGTTGCAATAACGACAACCAATGAAAACATGTGTTTTTTTCCACTCTTGTTTCTCAGAAGTTTACCTGATCCAGTCCCACCAGGTTGCTCAGCCTCCGGCCTTGCCTGTTTGGAAGCAGGCGGGACAGGGTGCTCTGGGAGATGGTGCTCGACTGCTGAGATATCGAGTCTGCAGGTTTCTGTTCCGGTATGTCCCCCATGAAGCGCATAATGATCCACGAGACAGTCAGAGATGCCTAAAAGATGGAGACACCGTAACGTGAGCCAGAAAGGCTTCGGATGATAAGACGGACATGCTCTCCTGTCTTTCGATCCCCTCACCAGAGCGTCTCCTTCATCCTCGTGGACCAGGAGGGGCTGTTTCAGTCTCTGGGGGGAGTGCTTGTGGTTCACATCGTTCTGGAAGTGACGCTTGCTAAAGTTGTAAAAGGAGAACATGTCACTCTCGTCATCAAACCCGTCATCATCCATCTCCTCCTCCTCCTCATCCAGCGTCGGTGTTGTTGAGTTAGAGGCTGGAGTGATGATCACAATCATCTGGTTTGAGCTCTGGGGGCTTTCCTCTTCCACCTCCACAATGTCCTGCCCAGAGAAATACAAAAAGATGAAGGAGCCATTGTAGCCAGTTAGTGAAGTGGCAGTAGTTTTCTGCGACACAGCAGAGATGTTACCTAACCTCAGCCTCTGAGGATTTGTCCTCCACGTTCTCTTTGAAAAGTTGGACCATCTCAATCGAGCTGTCCGTCGAATCAGATTCACTAGGTGTGTAGGGTTCGTCTTCAGCTTGCTCTGCAGCGACTAGTAGCAGCCGCTGCTGGAGTTCTTCGCCGACATCCTCTTCGCTCTCCTTCTCCATTTGTAAGAGCAAAGCCTGACGAGCAATGTCTTCTCGCTTCCGCCGGTAGTCTTCCCTCGCCCGGTAGCCTCGCACCTACATTCAGTTCGCCAGGAAATACGATCACATTTTTTGAAACGTGCTGAAATCCACAATAAAATAATTACAATAAAGAGGAAAAATACAATGTTTTCAATGTTTATGAGGCTCTTGAGTAAAGTTAACAGTAAAAAAAAAAAGGTTCTTCAATTGTTACAAAAAGAAAGTACACACTCATTAAATGCCCGCTTTACATATAAGAAATAAAAAAAACTAGATTTTAATGGGTTCTGAAATCATCTCAATCTAACCTCAAGAGTAGGAAAACATCCAACAGATTCCATATTGTCATTATTTATTAAATTAAACCACTATGGAAGAGTTATGTGTGAATAAACTAACTTCACCCTTGTTACATTCATAGGATTAAAAGACAGACGCAACAACCAAGGGCTGCTAATCACATGAGCTTGACCTTTTATAAAAGCAGGAGGTTCTGACGGTTCATCCTAAGGTCAGGACCATGTAATGATCAAAGAGATTGCAAAGAAATCACCAAAAGTTACATTTTAGACTCTACAGGCCTCAGTAAATGTTAAAAGTTAAAGTTCATGAGACTACAATTCGAAAAAAAAGAAAAAGTTGCAAATATAGTTGTGCGAAGTTGCAGCTGAGTGAACCACAGGACTTCTGGAAGCAATCTGCTTTGGACAGATAAGAGTAGAGTAGAGACGTGTGGCCAGGATCTGGAGCACGTGCCTGTTTCTGGATGACGATCGCAGCTACTCGCCGTCTCTGGTACTGATACCGAAGCGTCCGACCGCGAACTTTTGACACCAGTCGCCCGAAACCCTGCTTAAGCTAATGGGAAACGCAGCAGAGAAAAATACAAGTTAACAACAAGAAAAAAAACCCACAAACAAACTGAGATCATCGTGTTAGCTCCAAACTCTAAAGGTCTACTGGAAGCTAGAAACCATCAAACCTTTTTCTGCACTATCTTTTCTCTGTAAGCCCTCCACTGCTTCTGCAGCACCACAGCCGCTTCCCGCTTCCTCAGGAAAAGCTTTCTGAAAAAAAAATGAAAAAAAGATCCGATTAATAAATCTGATTAATAAACATAAACACTTCCTTGAATCACTGTCTCTTCACGTGTTCTTATGCAAGCAATGCAGCATGTATGGCAATAAAACACCACTATCTGTAGATGTGTCACGATAATATTCATATCAGTTATTGCAGGGAGGGGAGATAAATTAAATTGAGCCGTTCACATTTCAGCTTAGGATCTTTTAGCTCATCCTGCTGCACCTGTCTTTTATTCCCAGCATGACCCTCTGGATCACCACAGCTACCCTGCTCAGCTCTGCTTCCCGTAACCGTTCTAGTGCTGCATCATGGGCATCCTGGGAAAAAAACAAAAAAACAAAAAACAAACAACAAATGACTTTATTCAGCAGATTCTGATTTGTCCCTTAAAGGCTTTTGGATTCGGATAACAAAGTTTTAAAACATAATCTAAATGAAAGGCTTGGGTTAGAGCGTGAACTGCACAGAAAAAAGAAGATTCATATCATATGAAGAACTAGTATACAAAATGGTTCCATTGTCGTTCCTTCTGTACCTTGAGGAAAATTTGTCTCCTTCCTATTTTCCACTCATCCCTTCCTTTAATTACAGCTCTACAGATGGCTTCACAACAGGTTGCAGCTTCACTCTGTGGGGAGAGTAAAGCATGTTTATTTTATTTGAAGCAATAAGGAAAGTGCAATAATGCCTTACAGTTCCCAAATTCCACCCCGTATGAAAACCATTTTGGGAGAAATTTGCTGAAATTCAAACAAAAGAAGATTGTGACTTTACGGTTCTGGGGTCACAGACGGTCGTCTTCAGGAGGACTCTGTAGCGGTTTAGGAAGTCCTCGAATGTGTGACGCACAGGATATCCCAGCTTCCTGATGCGGATGGTGTCCATCATGCCCGAATATCTCAGCTGACGCATGCACAGCTCTCTGTCGAATGTCTACAGTAGGAATGGAATTACTAGAGATTTATACCATAATAAAGCTTATCAGGGACTAAACTTATGTTTATGACTGGGGAAATTGGCAGGTGACAGGAATCAGACAAATCTGAGCTAAAATTATGCTCTACCACTATCAGGCCGTGTTACCAACACTCTTCAGAGCGGATGCTGTTACAGAGTAAAACGCAATGGAACCTATTGTTAGTATCAGGGAGCTATTTAAAAAGGAAATCAGACGGAGCACAAAGAGATTTAAGAAGATACAGGTCGGCATGTCTCTGGGTCATTCACAGGATGAGGGATCAGGACCTACAGCAGATAACAAGAAGTCTGAGAAGGGTTCAGCAAACTTGCTCTAAAGATATTGTTCTTGGTTCTCTTTTGTCTGCTTCAAGGATTTCTCAAAGTTTTCGCTACTGCAGTCCTCTTGAAAATTTTGGGTTTGAGCCAAGGATCACATCAACATGTGCACTAAACTGTTTAATTATATGCAATCTCCACCCTGTATATAAATATAAAAACGTGTTATACCATCCACCTCAGAAACGTGCAACCAGCCCCATGATCAAGGCACCACCAGTGGGACAGAGAACCATGACACTATGTATACTTGAAAAAAAGGAATTGTGACCCACTGGATACCAAAAAACATTCACAAGTGAGATTAGGTTGTTCCCAATTTTCATGTAGTCATACATACACCAACGTAGTGGTCTGGTTACGGAACAAAAACAGCCTTTACAACAGACTTCTACTGAAATTACTAAATTGCATTTATACTACCTCAGCACTGTACTTTACTCTTCGTGTTAGTAGGTTTGAATCCAAACCAGGTTACTTCCCCGTTTAATTGCCCATGATATTATGATACTACCTTTATGTCTGAGCGCAGATGCCAAAGACGGAAAACGGAAGATGTCCTCTTACATGGAGAAAATGGTATAATAACAAGGAGTACATTTCAAAGCCACATCATGCTCCCTTGGGATCTTGACTGGGATCAAAGGGAACGTCCTAATTTTGACAGGCACTCACAGAACCATCACTACTTATGCATGGAGCTCTGTTTTGCACACTAATAAACTGCCGTGTTTCTGTTGCTGTGGACCATCTGTTGTGGTGGTTGCTCATTCACCTCAGACTGCTTTTCGTTGTTGGGTTTGAAGCAACGGACGAAGAAGGGCTGGCAGGCCGACAGAGCCTTCATGAGGGAATCCAGAGACACTCGGAACTGGCCGCTGAGCGTCGGCGCTTGTTTCCGTTTATCCTTCTGCGGCTGCGGAGACGACAGACAGAGGACAGAGCTCGTGATACTCATGATGCTGTATGTGTCGAAATAAAATAACCTGAGAAAGATGTGGTTGACAATGAATTTAAATAAGTCAAGGAGCATTAAGGTTTATAAATTTTGCAGATTTTGATCAGCTTTACAAATTTCCAGAAATAGCCATTTAAATATCTGTACATTCGAAAATTGCATGTGACATGCAAAATGATTGATTACTTATGTTAAACAAATGTTAAACTGAATCCAGGCATTTTTTTTCCAAGTAAGTCAACCTTCCCATATTGTTGCTGGTGCAACTGTGCGGCTGCAAACTAAATGGCCAATAAAAAAAGAAAAAGAAAAATCACATTCTATTTTTAAGTGCACGATTTAGAAACATAAATAATAAATCATGCACAATGTTTTTTAATCTAGCAAATCTGGGTTTTTACCAATGCCTTAAAGGTTTTAGGAATAAGTTCACACAGACAGAGAGAGTGCATTGGCTCTGTCTGTGTTATGTGACCTGCTCTGAGCCGTGTGCTCAGGTATCCTCCAAATTAGTTTTCCTACAGGTCATATCTACCCCCAACTCACTGGAAACGCATTGAAAAATGTTGTGAACTGGATAACCGATGAGTCGGAAAAAGAGAAGAGGCTCAGATTAAAGTTGAGCAAACAGCTCCACATGAAAACAGTCAACAACTGCAAGATACCAGTTTGTAGAGGACTGAAAAAATGCTTGTTAAATGATTTTTTCTTTCTAAATCTGAAAATAACAATTTCACTTTTCAAACTGGCTCAATTAAATACTTGCTTCAGTAACTTTGACAAATAAAAAAATACTTTGGTAACTTATGTCGGTGGTTCCTTTTTTTTTTTTTTGGCTTTAGCTTCTCAGGAAAGGGCTTAAGCCCTGAAGCTACCCAACGCCTTTTTACACAGCAGTCTACACAGTAACCTTTACAATGTTCAGGTTTTTCAAGCTAAACCTCCCGAAAAGCCCACAAAATCACCCAGTCACATCAAAAAGAAAGACAAATATGAATAAAAAGAATAAGAAAAAGTGAAGGTGTGAAAATAAGCATTGACAGAACAAAACATTTGCTGCTCGCAAACAAACGCATTTGTAGGTAAAGCCACGTAAAACTGAACTGAACCCCTATGAGGGAAAATCTGGACAATAGGCGCATTTCTACTATTGGAACTTCAGGGTAATTTTTACCAGAATTAAGATTTTCTGAGGCCTGAAATGAAGATGATCAGATCCAAGACTCTGCTACAGAAACCCTGTATTCACCATTTTAAAGCTACCAAGTTTTCAACAACATACATCAGATCGATTTTAATAAAGTATCAGACTTGCTTTCTGCATCAGTAAATGCGATGATACGGATTGGTTTCAAGGCTTTTTGTTCAATTCTGGGTGATTTGCATTTTCATAAATTTCATAAGAAGTCATGAATCAAACTCAGCATTCATTAGGAAAACTTGCACAATGCATTCTGCAAATAGCCACAATTTCATTAGAAAATCTCATCTGGATAAATGTACTCAATTAAAACTTAAAGGTGGTATTTATAAGTTATAAATGAAAGCTGATTTGACATGGCCCTTGTGGCGAATAAAGTAGGATCCAAAAGTAGGATGTAGTGTCATACCCGTGGGGAGCTCTGGGGGGTCAAGATAAACTTTGCGCTTTTGGTTAGCTTTAGTCCGTTGGTTGAAAGGTCCTTCTCAAATATCTGATGGAGGAGCTTATTGTAGGACTTTTCGATTGTTTTAATGATGTCATAACTGACTCCATCTCTGTTCTTTTCCAGGAATCCTACGGACGAGGACGAAAAAATATCTTAGCATTCACAGAAAGCCAGGATCACAGAAGGTTTCTCTTAACAGCTGAGTTAGTGCACCGTGAGTGTTGTAGTAGACGTTGCCCGCAAAGTGGCGAATCCCAAAGTCTGTGTCGTATTCGCTCTTGGAACCGACGTAGGCCTTGTCTCCTCTGAGTTCTTTGTTCATTTTGGTCAGCAGGGTGGAGTCCGAACCCTGTTACACAAACAAAGTGAAAACTGAATTAAAAACAACAAAAATATGCTGGGTTTTTTCCCACTTTTTAAGTCTAAAAAAAGAGTCAGCATGCCTTTGGAAAGTGGCTCTCTTCATCAATCAGAGCGAGCACATTGCACGGTTTCCCAGCCAGAAGGTCCAGGACTTTCTGGTTGTCGCTGAACTGGATGTTATTCCACAACACTCCCTCCTTCTGGTACTCCTTCTGCTCCAGCTTGAAGATGTGGGCCACGAAGAACTGCTGCAGCTTCTCGTTAGCGAAATTAATGCAAAGCTGCTCAAAGCTGTCAAAAGAAAAACATGTTTAATGCACTGTAGCCATAGCTAAGCTATGGCTACAGTGCATTACCAATCCTGACCTGTTTGTTTTGAAGTTCTCAAATCCGAAGATATCCAGCAGGCCGATGGACAGGAACGCAGAACTGGGTTGGTTGGCCAGTTTCAGAGATATGACACTATTGATTTTTTCAACGATCCATATGAAGAGTTTATTGTAGATTGCCTGTCAAACAAAAATACACAGAATAACCTGAAGACGTCTCACGAAGTTTTTCCGTCCCTTTCTTATGCGATGAACCATAACACAGTAGCCCTATTGTTGCGCTGAATTAGGGCTCAATAAAGAAACTCTGATTTACAGTCCGCGGCACAGCTGTGGTACCTTTACAAAGGCGTCTCTGCAGTCAGTGGCCTGTTCAGAGCTGAGGGGCTTCGTGACCCTCTCTCTGTTGGTCATAAAGGAGCGATGCGTCAAACTGTCTGCAAGGTCAGACCTTTGCACCTGTCGAGCAAACACACAATCAATGTCGAACTAAAGAGCTCCATTACATTTACAGTTAAAGGATCAGTGATTGAGGCGTTGGTCTTCTACCTGCAACAGTGATGAGGCGATGGTGAAATGCTCAGACTTGCCAACGTTACTGGTTTCCAGGTTGTCTTTAGTGGAGGCTGGTCGCATGTAACCACACAAAACACAATAGGTTTAAAGAGTCACGTCATGAACCTAAACTCAATGCTGCGAAACACATTAGAACCAACATTCCTTATGACGCTTAAAGCACAACCCGGGTGTAACTTGATTGGCTACACGGTGCCACAATCTCTCTTTAGGGGCCAATAAAATTATTACTTTTTTAAAGCTCTTAAAGCATGATTTTTCCTTTCGTTTTCAAGCACTTCTCCTTATTTACATTTAAAGAAAAAAGGATTTGTTTTCACTCACTTCACCTCATTTTAAGAGCTACAAGAACGTAAAGGTTATTTATTATTTATTTTGCTACTATTATTACTACGGTACAACCAAAAACTTCAGTGTGTGGTTAAGGGGATTTGATAGACCATCATAGCGTAAGTGCCTAGCAGTGATATGAAAGGTATTGTGTTCAACCCCTTTACTGTGAAACCCCTAAATAAAACCCACTGCAACAAATTGCCTTCAGAAGAAGAATCCACCTAATCAGTAAACAGAGCCCATCTGTCTGTAGTCCATATAAATCCAGCTGTTCTTTGAGTGCATCAGAGGTTCGTTAGAGAACATTAGAAGACAAACAGCATCATGGAGACCAGGGAACACAGCAGACAGGTCAGGGAGGAAGATATGAGACGTTTGAAGCAGGGTTTAGACATCTCAAAGAGCGCTGCTCCATTTATCCACCTAAACTACAGGCTGGGTACAGCAGACAATACTCAGAGAAGCAGCCAGGAGTCCAATGGTAACTGTGGAAGAGCTGCAGAGATCCACAGCTCAGGTGGAAGAATTTATTGACTGGACAAGTAGTATTTGCACGCTCTGAAAATCTGGACTGAATCTGGAATATGAAGTTTGCCACAAGCCGTGTAGGGACACACGCACACAAGTCCGTATTGCTACCCATATTAGGACTTTATACTGACTTCCATTCATTTTAATAGCTACATTTATGCCTAACCCAAACCCTAACCATTACCAGTTTATTACTAACCCTAACCTTAACCAAAACATAATTCACACCATACCTCTAAACCCAACCCCTAACCCTAAAAAAGGGGGTTCACCATATTAGGACCAGGCTTTGGTCCCTACAAGGTCCATCGGTCCTCAGAAGGTTAGCGAATATGCCAGAGAAGGTCCTAAATAGGATACAATACAAGAACACACACACACACACACACCGCAGACTTGGAAGGAGGTGCTTTGGTCAAATCAGAGCAAAATGGACAAAATTGCAAAATGTTTTGTGAGGCTTAAAACACAACAAATATTATATAAAAAATAATCATGCTGTGGGAATGCCCATCTCCAGCGGAAACAGGGATGCTGGTCAAAGTTCAAACACTCCACACTGGGGAGGAGGTTAACCTTCAAACGGGTCAACAAGCCACAACATGCAGGCAGATATACATTGGAATGGTTTAGATCAAAGCCGATTTGTGTGTTAGTATGGCCTAGTCAAAGTCCAGACCTAAATTTAACTGAGAATCTTCGTTTAATCTGGGAAATGCTTTTCACATATGCTTTCCTTCTAATTTAACTGAGCTTGAGCTATGGTGCAAACTTTACAGTCTCTAGATGAGTAAAGCTGGTGAAGACATACAGCAGTAGTATGACACAAAGTACTGACTCTGGGGTCTAAATACAAATCCAAGCCACACTTTCAGATTTTTGAAAAAACAAATTAAAATAATAATTTCTCTTCCACATCCCCACTCCTCTACTTTTTGTTGGACTATCTGATAAAACCCCAATAAAAGACTGAAGTTTGTGGTGGTAATGTGACAAAATGAGGAAAAAGTTGAAGAGATATGAAGAATATTACAAGCAGAGGTGGGTAGCAACTAGTTACATTTACTCGAGTAAATGGCGCTCACCTTCGAAGCTGACATTTCCCAGGTGTAAAATAGCTGCCAGCAGCTTGAGGATTTCATGGAACTGGTCTCCCGAGAAGGTCAGGGTTTTCATGGCCGAGCGGATCCGGTTGAAATCTTTAGCATCGTCTCTGCCTTCACACACCATGCAGTCACCCTGAAGGACACCGGAGACTTTGATTATGTGTAGTTGGGAGAAGACAGTGTTGTAAGGGAGTATCAATTTCCCAAAATGAAGTGTGAAATCTATTCGGAATACCTTAGTAAGGTAGTTATATTCCTTGGAATACGCAAGGCTCAAGGCTTTCTTTTCCTCAGTGGTGGTTCCTGCCAACAGGCAGTAAAATATATGGTAGTTTCGCTCCTCCAAGGCCTGAGGCGGAGAGAAAAAAGGCTTATGGCGACAGAAGAGTAAGCCAAATATGCCTAAACCTTTCTGTTTCAGTGGATTATTATGAAACGTATGTTTTCATTCCTGAAGCATTTATTGAACACCGTCACCAAGCAGATTCAAGCACCAGCAGCACACTCATAGATATCCTTCAGAGATTTTATGAGTTTACGGTACAGACCTGCCCACTGCAGAGATAACAGGTAGGATGTGTTTGGACAGAGCTAACCTCACCTGATGGCACACTCGAGACTTCTCTAGAAGGTACTGCTCCACACGAGCACCTTCGATCACCCCGTCTTTGTTGAAGAAGATCTCCAGGTACTTTCCAAAGCGGCTGGAGTTGTCGTTGCGAATTGTTTTAGCATTCCCAAAAGCTGAAACACACAGCAAACCACTGTCTTTTTATTTATGTAAAAGCCCCAACAATAACTGTCTTTCATGAAAACCGAAGGCAGCTCAGGTCCGCATGGGTTCAAGTCTTAATGTGCCGCTGGGGTACCTTCCAGAATCGGGTTGGACTGCAGGATCTGATTCTCGATCTGCTGCTGAGAGACCTGCCCACTGACTGCAGCCAAGTACTGCAGGATCAGCTTGGTGCTCTCCGTCTTCCCTGCTCCAGACTCCCCACTGAGAGAAAAAGCAGAGAACAAGAAACTCCATGAATGTACAGGAAAGGAGCAAAGAAGGCCGACTTAACCCAAGGCAACGTGTGACCGTCTCTGACCTGATGATGCAGCACTGGTTTCTGAGATTGCGAGTCATGTTGAAGTAGCAGGACTCGGCGATGGCGAAGATGTGCGGCGGGAGTTCTCCGAGCTTCCGACTGTGATATAACGTCACCTGCAGAACAGCGGGAGCGTGATTGTTTGGGACCGCTGCGGTTTAGAATGGACGGAGATAGAAGCCCACACATGTGCCGAGACATACCTGCTCGGCGGAATATATCGGAAACTCCTGGTAGGGATTCACTGCCACCAAAACGGAGCCTATGAAGGTCTGGGAAACAAGAAATAGAAATTGCCTCATGACCTGGGATCAGCAAAAGCAAACCATGGTATGATGCTGTGAGAAGGAGGACAATCAAAAGAATGCAATTTTCTGTTTTCTTCAATAAATCGTAAAAATATACTTTTACTCCTCAACTATAAGAGTATATTCTATAACGTAAGTATAAACTATGTCATGGTGCAGCAATATTCTAGTTGTAGAAGTTAACCTTTAATATAACATTTTGGTTTTAATTTTCTCTCGAGTTTACATCTGCCACCAGTTAGAGAGAATCTAATTACCTGGAAATAAAGACCGACTGACCGACCACCCATTGGGATTTTCCTGCATATCTTTAGCTAATGCTATGATTTGCAGAGAGACAAGAAAATACAGCTATCATTAATTGGAGAGAACATTGAACGATTTTACAAATATATTTGTAACAGCGGGAGAGACGGACACTTTCCCCCCCCCCCCCCACCAACTGGCACTATACGATCGGCCGGACTTTGACTGCGCCCCGACTATAACTTGGATCAACTGTAGTGGCCGTATTATGCTATGGGGTTTTGTCTGAGTTGAAGTAGTAAGGAACAGGTCCAATTTTGATCCCGAACCTTCAGATGATGATGAGGGGAGATTTTTGGAACATCTCTAAAACAACTGCGAGGCAGAGTGGGCAAGTATTACATAGATCAGTGTTTTGCAACCCTGCTGCTCAAGGCACACCGCCCTGCATGTTTTAGATGCTTCCCTCGTTTAGACAACACTGATTTAGACGACTGCAGTTGCAACAGCACAAGCCTGTTAATCAGCCATCAATTAAAATCAGGTGTGCCGAAACAGGGAATCACCTAAAACATGCAGGGTCGGGAAACACTGGCATAGATAGACCCCTCCCTAAGAATGAATGCTATAATTGAATCAAAAGGTGGTTCAGCTAACTATTAGCTCAATGGTGTGCCAGGACGAGCCAGTCAGTTTATTTTTTTCCTTCAACATTCCACCCCCTTTGAGCTGTACAGAGAAGGCTGTAGGCTTCATTAAAGATGGGAAAAGTTTTTGAATAATTTGTTGTGGTCTCATCTTTTACCTCAAGTATGTATGTATGTATTATTGGAGAGAAATTAAATTACCCAAAGGTAGACATGTCAGTAACTAATTTGAAAAGAAAACGTACAGAGCCAGAATTGTCCCTCTATATATAAAAAAAACAAACAAAACAAAAAAAACACATTTAAACCAGGTGAATACACCCCTGTCATATTATTACCCAGGCAGTTAAAACTGCTTATCCTTGTATGGAAATCTCCAAAGGTGACTCCACATTAACAAACTGATTAGTAAAGCAGCAGGATATCTGGAGCCAAAAGGAAAAGCATCAACAGTATCTTCCTCTGTGAGGGTGCGACTTACGTAGATGTGGCCTCGCTTGTGTCTGAGCAGCAGGTTCCTGAGGAGGGCAGCCTCAGTCATGTCCCCGAGCTTGATCATGTCATCCACCCCCTCCACAGATGTCGGGTGCATGATCTTGAGAGAGGCTTCCTCCTCCAAGGACAGATGACGCTCCTGAGGGAACATTAGGGGATAAAAAAACCAAACAAACACGCTGAGTGGCAGAATGAGACTCATTTTTTTTTTCTCTTCTCTTTTGTCGCCAGAGTTCACCTACATTTCCCTCATCATCCAACAGTAACCTCTGACCACTTGGCGTTTCTTTGACCCGGGCTCCGATGGGGACCCCGATCTTTGAGTCCACCCAGACCCATTCTCCCTGAAAACAGAACAGCCCGTAAAAATGGCAAACTCATCAACGGTCTCAACATAGTTCCTGGTAATCCACAGGTTATGTGGTTAGGTTTAATGAATAGGCACTGAAGTGAACATGTAACAGCAGCTACATCTTTAAGCAAACTTTTTAGCCATAAAAATCTTAATACAAGACACTTCTTTGCCGCCTTACCTTTCTCAGCATCTTAAATTACGTTTTTCCTGCTCCCTAAAACAGAATAAATCCAAATGTGAAATCCACAACACACCAAATAACTGATAGTTAACTTTGTGCTGTGTCACACTAATTCATTACATTTAACAGTCCACTTGTGGGTTCAGAGTAAAAAAAAAAAAGGTCAACTATTTAAGGAGGAAAAAAAAAGAAATTTACCATAAAATAATTAGAAAGAATACCCCTCGATCCTTTGGTTCGTGATCCTCATTAAGCCTCTGGACTTGGCTTGAGCTCGTTTAGTGGCCGACTTAGTATAAGGAAGGAGGAAACGCAGCTCTTCTATGATTGATGGAGGGTTTATGGTGCTTTGACTTTGGACTGGCTCTGACGGAAAGGAAACTTGGGAGAGGTGAACAGCTGTCTTGCCCCTGCAATGAGCTTCATCTAAATCCGCCCTCATCCCACAGTGGCTTTTTAATCAAACTCTCCCAACTTGAACCAAACTGCCTTGCCTGTGTGAAGCGGCACTAGACTGATGTGGGGGGGAAACAGGCAACCAAATATTGAGATGAACTCTATGAAGGATCAGTTTAGAAAGCTGCCACAGGACAAGTATAGATGCTATTGTTATTTAATAGTTTACATAAACAGCCTTGAAGTCGGTTTTCCGGGGTCAGAGTGCCTTGTAATGAATTTATGTGCAGCCTTTGGACCCTGCTTGTGTAAATTCAAGGAGACGTAGTAGAGCATCTTGCTGCCAAGGCAATAAAGATAAACGGCAGGACAAAAAAAAAAAAACTGAACTCATTCCTCCTGTTCGTATAGCTTCACTCAGGAGTTCACCTCTACCCAGTTATGTTTTCTGCTCATACTCTTGTGCATCATACCACTGGGGAGTTGACTGCACACCACTGCGACATCTACGGATGCTGTGTGGGTTTACAGTCCTATGACAGCGGAGGTGGACTGATCGGGGTGTCCGCTTTTTGCTGATTATTCACCGGCGCCACCGTGATCAGGCCCTGATAAGGAAACTGTTCTGAATATCCTAACATGCAAACACTTGGCTGAAATGCATTCCAAAATTATAAAAATCTGGCGATACGATATGCATCGCGATACAGGGGAGACGATACGTTATATCGCGTTACTATGAGTAAGACAACAGACTGTACTGTGATTTTTAAAACTGAATTTAACTGTAGTAAAACTGTCACAGCATTTTAAACACTCCAACCTGTTTCCTACTTAACACATCTAGTTTTATTACCGCATCTAGTTGATCCACTGGAAATAAAGGTGAAAATAGCCCCCAACTAACACTCATACTTTTATATTTACTACAAAAAGGACGGTCATCAATAAGGGTTCCATTCAAATCCTGCGCTACAGCATATATCACTAACTGATGGAAGACACTCCTTAGAAACAAACACCGGCCTTATCTGTTTATCCCCTATAAATAAACAGCATGGGTATGTGCATGAGCTTGTTGGTGAGTAGCAGGGAGCACCGATGACTCAAGGACCTCTCCATCCTGGATTAGACTTTGTATTCCCCTCCCTCTCTTCAGCGACTCCGCCCAAGGCAAAAGAAACATAAATGAAAGAACACAGTTTGGATTAATGAGTATATTGTTCAGAAGCAAAAAAAGAAAAAAAAAAAAAAAAAAGAAAAAAGAAAAAACAACCCCAAAACAGAATACAATCTTTGGGACAGAGTAAACAAGCACAGTAAATACTGAGTATCTAGGTTAAACTTGACAATTTAACCTTTGCAAAAGGTCTAAAAGGATAAGCTTTCATTTTTTCCCCACCTCTGATTAAATCACAAATCTCTACGGAGCTCTACAATTAATAGTTCAAAATTAGTTTAAAGATAAAAATAAAAAAAAAACATAAAAAAACAGCTGTTGGTTCTTCAGAAATGTCACAATCTTAGGCAAAAACAGTCTGTGGCAGCCATTCATCACACAGCTGCACTCTCATTTGCTTGTTTTTGAATCAATTCGTTTAAGACTTAAATTAACATTTGGATTAAGAACAAGTGCATTGCTGCTGCGCAAATCACATCTGATGTCAGAGCACAGGGGAAAAAAAGACAAGGAGAAACAAATTGCAGCTTGGAAGCATATTTGCAAAGAAATTCCTTAGAACCGCCAAGGCCACACAGAGTTTTAGCAGCTTTCACGTTCAAGTCTTTCCCGATATTAGTTTAAAAATACAAAGAGATGACAAGCGGTTAGGCTTTGGCGGTTTGGCTCAACTGGCACGCTGAACAAGATGATGAAGTTTTGCTTAGACAGCAAAGAATACATCAAAACTTTTTTTTAAATTAATTTTAAATAAAAGCCCTGTGAGCTTCACAAAAGACACCTGCAGAGATCCTCTTTTCTTCACAACAGTATCACATAAAGAATCTAGAACCTAGAATCTAATATGTAAACAGAAACTGGTAAGGTTTAAAAGCAAAGTCATATCAAGAGCTTCAACAAAATATATATATTTTTTATATTCACTGTTCTGTCTCTAGTCTAGGTCTCCAGAGATATAACTGTCAACTTCCACTCGTCATTGGTTGTGATTGCCATATTAAATTAGGGCATTTAATACTTTATTTGAAACTTTTTGCTTGGGTTGGATTCCTACTAGACTCCGTTAGATTCAAGAATATAGGCTCAAAACCACTCCCACTAAGATAAGGATAAAAGCCCCTTAGTACACTGCAGAGAAACGGCAACTTCTGGCTCGATTTTTAACCAATCATGTCATCCGAAATAACAGAGCTCATTAAAATTGGTTGGTTTCCAAACACGGCCTATATAAAAAATTTTTTTAATAAGTTAAGATTTGTGGTAGGGTCCTTTATACAGCCTGGTCTTTGTCCTGCTGGACCAGCCTCAGATTAAAGAAAATAGGTCATAATGTTCAGGAGCAACCCAGGAACAACAAAGGCTTAAGTTGACTGTAAAATCTAGTGTTAATATCTATAATAAAGCCCGTTTAAAAATCAACATCTAGTGCGAGGACACTGACAAAGAAGCTCCTGCTCCAAAACGGACAACTTGAAGCTCGACCGTCCACACAGACAAACTAAATACATTCTGAAAGACGTTTCATAATCAGACGAGACAAAAATTTAGTTGTTGAGCGACAATTACAAGGTTTGGTGGAGTTCATGTGAGGATTTTAAAGGCGAAAAGACTGCCAGGCAGGGTGGAAGCTGCGTCATGCCATAGGAAATATAACAAACCAGAACCACATTCACCTCAAATCAGTAACATTGTTGTTAAAACTGGACGCAGATGAATGTTTCAGCAGGAAAATTATCCTAAACACATTTAAAGTAAAAGAATAAATCAATATAAACAGGCTAACACTAGGCTTCCGAAACAGCCCCAACCCTCAGCTCTGTTGTCACATGCATCATGTTTCTCACAGTGACAATACTCAAAAGCTACATCTGTGCCATGGAAACCAACGTCACCGATTCTGATAAGTAGAATGGGCAAAAATCCACCCAGACTTAAACTAGAAACTTGCTGATAGCTACAGAGGGTTAGCCGTTTTTCTACAACTTTTTAAGGAGCATTTAGTCAAACACTAGAGGGGATGTATGGCTATATTTTATCCTGTATGTAAAACTCAGACCTTTTTCATAAAAAAAAAAAAGAGAAATTGTAAAAATGTGTGTTCTCGAGCCTCGTTTTAGAAAAAAAAATAAAATAAAAAATCCAGTTGTACGTCGTATCACAGTTCCATCTTTCAAAAAAGCCCAAAGTTATAACAACACTCATGCTGACAATGAGTGTATGCAAACTACTGACCGCAACTGCATGTCACTGTCTACGTCGAGGTGAAAGGGCAAACATCACGATGGTATCTTAGAGTCACAGAAAATAAACCAGAACAGTAAAAGTTGGTAGTGTGGAATACAAGTTTTCTTTTTCCCTTCATCAGGAAACACATCAGCGTTAAACTGAAACGACATTTAAAAATCGCGTTTCACAAATTGAACTGAATAAGAATCATAACATCAAAACTGACTTCATCTGGTCAGTAATAATAATAAAAATAAGAAGCTCATTACTGTCGTGTTTGTGCGCAAAACCACAGAGTTACAGAAAAGTGACTGAATATTCCACGTACACAGAAACACTTTACATTGCTTTCTAACACCATACAGCAGAATTCACATTACAGCTACCAAAGTTTCCAAAGCATTAAATGGCACATATTGGCTCTTTTAAAAAGAATTTAGTCAAATAAAAGATATAAATGTTGTTTGCACAATCATAAAGAGAACTGGGAAACATTGAAATATTTCAGATATGAGGTGGAAGCACACGACACCTGAAGGAAACGTTTTCTAGAATCAAGGCCTGCCTTGGAGGATGGAAAGCCGGTGTGAGGTCAGTTAAAAAGCCTAAAAACTAAACCCACAATAGATATTTTCCTTGCCCGGGTATGATAGCCGCTACATCTAATCTTACTAGGATATGCCTATCCAAAATGTGCAAATTAAAACTTTCTGCAAAGCGTTCGGTGGCTCTAGGATGCGCCGTTCTCTGGCCTCTTGAGCACCGCGCTGTATTTCAGAGGCCCTTCATCCGCTCTGAGCTGCACCTCCACCATCGAGAAAATGGAAATTACCTGGAGAGGAAAAACAGAAAACATCATTTGTTTTGTTTCCATGTATCAAAATACACTGCTATTTTGATTATCATTTAGGTGTTTAAAACTCGAGCCTGAGGAACCACGGAGATAATGGAAGCTATTTAAAAGTAACGAAGAATGGGAAATCTCGGATTCATAAAAAAAAAAAAAATCTACAGTTCCCTCTCTCAAAGTCTGGATTCTAGTTTGGATTTGGACCAAAAGGCAAGACAGTCATACTGTGCTTTAGAAATAAACGATATAGCAGGTTTCTAAAGTCAGTTAACCCCATGTAGGAAAACTTTGTTATTGCTGCTTGAATTTGAGCATAGTCACCAAAATGTGTTATTTTATCAGTTCTGATGATAAAAAAATTTTAATGAAAAAAAAAAAAAAAAGTTTGTTTCCAAGCTATGGGATGAAAAAACTAGGCTCTAGTTTTCCTTTTAAAAAGATACTTCAAGAAAAGCGACAGGTAATACGGGTTATGTTTCTATATGAACTGCAGAACAATACATTAACCATGCAACGACTGCTTTTAAATTAAAAAACATGGAAATCTGAGTAAAACAGAATTTCGAAAAAATAGAATAAAAATATAAAATAAACACATGGGTCTCTGGGTTTAGGCAGCTCAATGATGCTAGTGTCTCGCTGCATTTATAGATCTGTTTATTTTATGCAGTTTTGTGTATAAAGATAGACCTTTTGTTGAAAAGGGTAAATTTGTTTACAGTTAAATTTCTTATTAAATTAGACGGCTCATTAAACAAGGGGTGGGCATTGTTTATCGTTATGAAAAATTACTTCTAAGAAGCTTGCTTTATCATGACACTAAATGCCAATTATTGATATTTGAACATTTCAACAGAATGTTAGAATTATTTTTAATATTTTCTCCACTGTTTATTTCAAGAGAGCATCAATAAATGTCAATATGATTAAATGCAGTTACTGTGTGCAATTTTGTGATCAAAATCACTCTTCTTCATGCAACTGGTTTCCTGAAGCCTAATTAAACTAGGTATGTATTTCAAGATGAGTTGTTGTGTTTATAGGTTACGATTGCTGTCATGCAGTCACAGCCATACAGGTACCTAAAAAAACAAGACTCCAAATAACTAATAAATAGTTTTTCCTAATCATAACTTTTATTACCACAAAATATCATCCAGCTCTAGGTGTTCCTGTCACAACTTACAGCACTTCAGGGTCCTAAACAAAAAGCTGAAGGCTAAAAGTGCCATTTATTTGCTTGTAAATTTAAACAGGGTAAAATTAATAAAAAGTGATTTTCTCATCAGTAGTTCCTCTGGACCTTTGACCTACTCTAGAAATCAGATTTGGACCTTTGAAAATGAAGCATAAAAAGCCCCAATCTTCAGTTTCTATGCCTATACAGTGAGTGTTGGTTTAGTAATGCTAAGCACACTAATAGAGATGCTGACTAATAATTTCACAAGATTGGTTTTAGTAATTTTTTTAATCATCTTTATAGATAAAAAGAATAAAAGAAATCTGATTCATCACAACTTGGCATTGTCAGGTAAAAGGACGCAGGACATAAAACTCTGACTGGTGCATCTTTATTTAGCTTTATACAAGAATTCAGTGAGAACCTGCAAACCAATGATAGTAGAAACCCTGAAGATTCTTCTCAGTGTGGTTCTCACCTGCTCTACAGGAGGACTTTCTAGATCCTCACTTGTCCAGACCAGCTTGAGCTGAGGGACCTTTTCCACCTTCCAATGGTGGAATGAGTCCAAGCCTACAATAGACTGGAAGGGAAGAGAAATGATTTTAAACGGTTTCAAAAAAGCATTGAATATTACTGCGACAGTAACTCATTGGCAGGTTTTAGAGGCACTCCTCGGACTGTTTTATTTTCCCGAATGTACTTGTGTCAAAATCAATGAAGGCCGCAATAACATCTCAAATTAAACAAAGTCAAAAAAGAAAAAGAACATTAAAAAAAATAAATAACCGGTGTCTGGAAAGAAGAAAACTATTATGCTAAACAGTACATTGTTAAACCATTTGAAGTGATCTTGTTCGAGCTGACCTTGCAGTAGATGCGTTTCTGGACCCCATATTTGAGAACCAGAACGTCAAAGGACTTATCCAGCACCCCCATCACCATGGCTTTAGAGTCCAGTGGGCCACACTCCTATGGTGTAAAAAAAACAAGTACTTTGAACGTATGGTCATGAGGAAATTAATTTCAAACTATTTCTTACGTTTAACTGCTTTACATCAACACACAGGAATCAATAAAGCATTTGGGCTGTAGAGCAAAATAATTAAAAACATAATTAAGTAGTGCATGTATTTGCCCTGAAGAGTCATAGTATATATACTGGACTCCAGTTTATCCAACCAATCAATGAACATATTAGCTGTACCATCTGCTAAGCATGGTGGAGGGAGTATTACGTTGTAGGTGTGTTTCACTGCCAGCGATACTAATGTATTGCACAAAATAGATTAAATATTGGATTCAATTCATTTAAAAAATACTTTAATCACAGAGGATAAAAAATAAATGTTGTAACTCATATATAATTGTCTTCAAAGAGTTGTTGTAAATGCTAATGGCTGTGGGCAGGAAGGATTTCTAGGTGTCTTCCTCCAGGTTTTAAAACCACTACTAAAGAAGAACAACCTGGACGACATGGTAATGCAGAATTTTTGGCCACTCTCTAATATTTCCCAGGGCTCCATCCTGGGGCCCCTCCTATTTAATATCTACATGCTCCTGCTAACCCCGATTATAATAATCAATAAGATTAACTACCATAACTATGCAGATGACACTCAGCTTTATATTAACATGTCACCAGGTGACTTTGAACCCACTCAAACCCCAAGTGAATGCATTAAGCAAATCAATGGATGGATGTGTCATAACTTTCTAAAGCTGAACAGAAACAAAAACAGAAGTAATTACTTTTGGACCTAAAGAGGAACGATCTAGAGTCAGCACACAGCTTTAGTTATTACAGCTAGAAACTACTGATCAGGCCGAAACCTAGGTGTGGTAATGGACTCAGACCTGAACCTCCAGGGTCACATAAAGGCAATAACAAGGTCAGCCTTCTATTACCTGAAGAACATTTCTAGGATTAAAGGACTGATGTCGCAACAGGAAAAACTCATCCATGCGTTTATCTTTAGCCGGATTGATTCCTGCAACAGCGTCCTCACAGGTCTGCCTAAAAAAATCAATAGATAGCTGCTGCTGCTTGCGTCCTCACTAAAACCAGGAAAGTAGAGCACATCACTCCAGTTCTAAAGTCCTTACACTGGCTCCCTGTGGCTCAGAGAATAGACTTCAAAATACTTTTACTAGTCAAATCATTGAGTGGCTTTGCGCCAAAGTATGTTGAAGACTTGTCACTATATCAACCCCCACAGACCACTCAGCTCTTCAAACTCTAGTCTACTCAGCATCCCTAGAATCAGAACCAAACATGGAGAAGTAGCTTTCAGTGTCTATGCTCCTCTAACCTGGAACAAACTTCCAGGCCACTGCAAAGCTGCTGAAACACTGAGCTCCTTTAAATCTAAGCTAAAAATGCATCTGTTTAGAGCTGCCTTTGAGTAAGTGATTAATATTTGCTGGAATGTCATATGATTTAATGTAGTTTTAATGTTGTGTTTTATGCTTTTGTTGCTACTTTTATTTTATCCCCTAATGATGTTAAGCACCATGGATTACCATGTTGAAAGTTTGCTATACAAATAAAGTTACCTTGCCTCCTGTAGTGGTCTGTATTACATCAACTCTAAAGAAGCCTCTTACTGAAGACACTCTGTTGTTGCACAACTCATGAAGAGGATGCTTAGGGTTTTCTGTAATTTTCTTGATTTCATGAAAAATAAGTATTTGCACAACAATCTCCAGAAGTTCCAGAGTAATCCCCAGAACAGAAGGAGCCTCCTTTATCAGGTGAAGATGAACTACCCCCAAATCCTGCAACTTCTCATCTCAACAGCATCTAAACTGGTTTAGAATAAGTAAAGCAGGCTAAAACTAAACTTTTAACCTCAAATCTAATCAACATTTATAAACTATGCTTAAAAGCCAGGTAGGTAACAGGAAAACAACAGTTTCAAATAAATTAAACGGAGAACAGCAAACAAACATTCAGCTTGATGGCTACAGAAATCAAACACGACAACTGAATGGACTATTCTTGTAAAAAACTAATAAAAGTGATACATTTCAACTCTGGACTTCAACCTTTGAACCATTTTGAACTCAACTATTCCTCCAAGCCATATGTCAACAGATGGCTTTAGAAGCTCTATAAAGGGCGGGTTATTCTTCTGTTTGTGATAGTGATGGTGTTTTAAATTTAATGCAAGTCAAGCGCAATACAGCACTTCACATTTGATCCTTTTTTGTTGTTTTACTAAAGTTGTACGAAACAACGACCCCATGATTGTTGTGCATACCAAACTTTGCTTTACTGTACTGTTCCACCCCTAATAAATATTTTATTACAGACTTTCTAATAAGACATATCATTTGTGACTCTAGATTTGACAAAAGGCTGATATACAAGAGTTAGATGATTATGTTCAGTACATTTTTGTTTGTTTAATGGAAATCATAAACCTTGTGTTTGGTTGATGTATGTGTGTAGTGATCTGGCAGCCCACCTTCACAAACACTCCAAAGTAAAGCTCAGAGCTGAGCTCCTGGACTCTCTTAGACAAAGTCTTCTTATCATTGCAGTGCGACGCCTGTTTTTCAACTTCCCCTGTTGATAGGCCCAAATGAGGACCGAGCTCTGTGTGCAAACATTCAGCAGAGAGACGATATTATAAACATGGTAGATAAAGCAAAAATGTGTGCAGAGGCAGTAGAGACAATAGCAAACAGAACATAAAACAATGCATCAACTGAGTTGAAAGTCTGGGTGTTTTTCTTTTTGGTCCTTTGTTCAGATTCACTTTGTCAAACAGATATGTCCTACAACAACAGAGGCAGCCTGTTGAACTAAACAAGGGCTTGCTTGTCTGTGTCCTTTTTAGAAGCGGGACATACTCAGAGACGATGCCAGCAGCCGGTGCACGATGATGTCAGGGTAGCGTCTGATCGGCGAAGTGAAGTGTGTGTAGAGGGGAACGTTGAGAGCGTAGTGCCTAAACTCTTCCTTCTTCTTCAGTGCACCGGTACAGAAGTACAAGGCCAGCTGAGGACACAAACGGCACAGATTACGATATTTTTCTTCCTTGGGGAGAGCTTTTACATGGCACCGAGAGTGCTACCTTACATGAGTAAGATTTTCAGGGCGATTAAGGATTAATGGTGATAAAGTCGGGAGAGAATCTTTCAAGAAAAAAAAAAGGGACTCATTTAAAGCAAAAAGGTTTATTAAAAAATCCCAGTTTCTCAATTCTTTACAGATACAAATCAGAGCTTGGGTATTTTTTTAAATCTGCACTTTAATATTTTCAATATTCTCCTTTTTTTCTCTCCAAAAAGGTTTTTTTTATTTTATTTTGAAGAAAATATACAGACACAAACAATTTTGTTTGTATTCTGGGTAAATACGTTTAAAAATTAAAAATAAACCCAGAGCATTAAAATATAAATATCTTTGGTGAAGAGTATAATTTCACATTAAGCAATGAAGAAACATCCAATCCAACGTTTCTTGTACATGGGAATAAAATTTCATGCTAAGAAATAATAAAAGAGTTTTATTATTATTGGTACTTCAAAGACTCAGTCTTAAGCTAGCGTTTCAGACATGCAGCGCAAAATTTACTCCGCCGGTTTGAACTCAAGCGCTCAAATGCTAGCTGCCACCATCATGTGTCCGTCGGTCCGTCCCCCTAAAATGTCCGGGTGGCACGTGACTCCATATTTATCTTAGATAAAAAGATCTTCAGAGCTCACTGTTGCACCTAAAGGTGGGCTTTTGAGATCCACAACCCTCCATAGCAACCATTACATGTAATTTAAATGCCAAGAGGTTGTTACGGAGCGATGATCTGTCCTACCATCACAAATGTAAAAACACATTTGGCACACAAAGGAAAATGTAGAAATTATGTAGAAAAAAACAAAAAAGGCCACTGTACGTTGGAGGAACTGTGATGTGTGTAGTCTAGTTTATTCTAGTAGTATACTCTGATTTGTTTTCTCCCAGACAATCATCAGTCAAAATGTTAAATCAGTCATTGATTAGTCCGTGATTTTAATCCTGCCCTGCTTTCTGAAGCAGCTCCTCCTATTCTGTATTTATGAAGATGCTACATTATCACTTCTTGTGTAGATAATATTCTAATGATTGATAAGATGGAGAAACAGCTTTAATTAGTTAGAATTATTTATGAATTTTAAGTATTTATATTTACATCAAACTTTAAACCCCCATGTTGTGATTCTGATGTCTGTCACTCAGTCTAGGCCCCGCACCCATTGTATTACAGCCCTGCTTTTATTTTAGTGTGACACCCCAAGATCATCACTGGCCCCCATTTAGCCCTCTTTAGAAACTTCATAGATACACCCCTGCATAGTGTCTTAATGAAGTATTTTTGGGCTTATATAAACATTTTATAAACATTTTTATTCAAGCATTATTACCTATAATCATTTTCAATTAGACGTATGGAATTAGACTCACTTTGGGGTTAAACACAGCGGGTCTGACCCACATTAATAAATACCGTTATTAATTAAAAATCTTAGAAAAGTCTGTGTTTTGGAGCTTTGTGCAGAAAGTTCTGGTTCTGCTAAAAGCAAGCGGCCAGTTACGGGCCGGGAGAAAGCTGGCAATGTGCTGCACTGTGGAGCGATGAGGAGCCGTAGTCACAGATCAAAGAGGAGACGCAGACGGATGCACATCGGTCCAAAATGCACAAAGATTTTGTCCGACTGACGTGCTTTTGCAAACACTGCTGTGAATCTGCCTAATATTCATATAATTTGAAGACAAAGTATATAAATTGTTTACCTGTTTTATGTGTTGGCCCAGAGTTTTGCCGCCCACTGCCAGCCGTCGCAACTAAAGAATTGTCCCTCCTATTTCAGTCAAAAATCGTCTGATGTGCATTTTCGGTCAGGACCGCTCTAGAGCTTATATTAAACACTGGGCTGTCAGCCAATAAGACACGGAAGATTCCCTGCACAACTCCTCTCTGGTCTCTCATACCGTCGTGCCTCTGTTGCATTCACAGAAGTCAGGAAATTACAAAACTACCTTCTTCATTAATGTCATAGGGCGGCTCAGTAAATATAAACTTATTCCTTCTGGGGTGAAAAAGAAACATTTGGGGCTTGAGGAGAAATGTCCGGGGATAGAGCCGGGAATGCCAGCCCAGCCCAGGCCAGCCCAGGCCAGGCCAGGCCAGCCCAACCCCCCCCAAAAAAATAGGCCTAAACCCACTGATGATTTTAGGTCTGTTTAGCTTATTGACACCACGAAGGAAAATAAAAATCTGTAACATTTCATTAACACTGAAAACTGTCATCACCATATCGCTCATTTAGCCTACACCGCGGTGACGGCTGAAGATGTAAACTTAAACTTAAACTCACCGTGGTCGCATCTACATGGTGAGCAACTTGAGATTTTTGGTTCATTTGTTACTTCTCATAAAAAATGATTTACATAAAATTAAACAGAATTAGCTAGAAACTTACCACCGATAAAGTGTTCACTACACAGCTGAGTACTCTCCGACGGCCTCCAGTTTTCCCTTTTAATGGCAGCAATGCATTTATCCTGTTGTTCAGGCTCAGCAGGCAGCCTGGAAAATTAAATCCCATTCGAATGTACAATTATATCTTTAAGGGCGCCAACAGCTAGCTGTAGCAGCTGTGCCGGTAGCAGAACGCCCGCGTTATCTTTTTGCCACACAGCATGTCGCTGACATGCTCGTCACGTCATCAGTGACAACAGCTGAGAAGTCTATGGAAGTGTCGCCACTCTCATTGGAGCACTATGGCAAAACTGTTCTAAGGGAATATGCAATTTGATTGGTTGGTAGCGTCACGTAGGGCACAGTGTCGGCTACGTGCAGAAATGAAAGCAGACAAGCGCTACAGCACGTTGCAGGCAGCTGAAAACAGACATTCCTGCAAAAAACGTTTAACCCGTTTGGGTTTATCCACAAGGAGGGAAAATTATTTTCCAGGACAACTCAAACGTTTCCAGGACATTTTACAGTTTTTCCCATTTTCCAGGTGTTTTCCATGACTGGAAAATTGGTCTATCATTTTCCAGGTTTTCCAGGACGCGTAGGAACCCTGAACAAATATCGTTATCAGTGGCCTTAAGCTAGCTGTGCAAAATTTAAACAAAAGAACAGAAAAAGTGATCAATTCTGACCTGCATAGGTCTGGAACACATGTTATTGAGGACTTCTTTTCTGTAAACAGAGAACTCGTCATCTCCATAAACGGCACAAAGGCTCTTCTGTTGGTTAAAGAAACACAAAATACATTTTGTTCATTAATAAACACTCACATGCAAATCACAATAAGTCATTATTAGAAGTTCCTGTTGCAACCCTTGAAGAATATCTCCACCTTCTATTTCTTACCGAGCACCACAAGACAGGTTGCATTTATTAGCTCACTTAGAATAGAAATCCAAGCAGGGGTTCTGACAGATCCCAGGTTTTGACCATCTCCTATTTAAAAAGGTACTAACTTGTATGGTTCCTGCAGAGGTGAAGTCAATGTTCAGTCCCAGCTGGCTACACAGCGCCTTCAGCTCCATCACCATCTTGGTTCTGGGTGGAGGGTGGCGCCGCAGCAAGGCCAGCTCAGGAAATTTCCCATAGATGTGGGTTGCTGTGGCCATGTTAGCCAGCAGCATGAACTCCTCCACTAACCTAAGAGAGACAGTTTTGACATTTAGTGATGTTTCGTCAAAAACATTTGAATGTTTCTCAAACATGAAGGAAATAAAATGGAAGTGATGTGAACAATGGGGTTTAATAGAGGCTTACTCACTTGTTGCTGTCTCTGTATTCATAAATATAACAACCTTGAGGCATCATGGTCTCTTTGTCGAGTGTGAAAGAAAGTTTCAGCTGAAAACAAAAACATGAATGAAATACACAGTTGGATTAAGATGTGGACTTTGACTGGACCATTCTGACACATGAATACACTCAGATTTAAACCAGTCTATTTTTGGCTCTGGCTACATGTTTAGGGTCATTGTACTGTTGGGAAGGTGAAATTCTGCCAATGTTTCAAGTCTTTTTCCAGAATCTTGACAGGTTTTATTCCAAAATTCCTTGTATTTCGCTTCTATCAACTCTGACCACCTTAACTTCCCCTGCTGAGAAAAAAAATAGCCTCCCCACAGCCTAATGTTGCATGATGGTATAATCAGGGGCGCTTGCAATGCTAACTTTCTGTCACATTGTGTTTTGTATCAGCACCAAAAAGTTTTATTTTGGTCTTATTTGACTATAGGACCTTCCTCCATGTTTACTAAATGCAAATGAATGCAGCACTTTCCGGTTTTATTATAAAAAAAAAAAGTAGCAACCCTGTTACTTTTTATTGGTTAATCACATAAAAAAAAAAGAAAAATCATTGAAGATTATGATTGGGACATATCAAAAACCTGGAGATGATAATATTTTTGTTCCACGTGGCTACAAATAAGCATATAGCTCTCAAAAGTTCTTGAAAACAGTCCAACAGCTGACCTGGTCCAGTCTGAGAGCTCCTCCCCTAAAGCGCTGCGCTCGAAGGTTCTTGGCAATGGAGTGGAGGTGAAGCACGGCTTGGTGTATCTCATCGATAGTGTGCTCGGGGTCAATAGGCGGAAGCTCCTGAGGAGGGAACAACTTCTCGGGGGCATCGATCATTCTCTGAGCGTCGTCGTAGCTCAGCTTCACACAGGAGCGGATGACCGAGCGGCCGAACCACTCGTCCAGGATCTGATTCATAGTTACATTTCGTTTAATAAAACATGTAAAAACTGAAACCTTTTTCTAGGTATTCCTTCTAACTGAGAGCAGGTTTTGTTCATATATACCTTTCCCTCAGGTGTGACTTTCCAGATGACAGAGAAAGTGAGTCTGTCAGTGAGAGGATTCAGGCTGCAGAGCTCTTCACACAGCAGCCTGGGCAGCATGGGAACCACCTTAGGTGGGACGAAAATAAATAGTCAATTATTTACTCCAAAATCTCAGAAGATTCAAAGAACTGAATCAAAAGTTTAAAAAAAGTGTCACCATTTGAACAAGGTACACGCTGGTGGCTCTTTGGCTGGCGATGGCGTCAAGCGCGGTGCCCTCCTCCACAAAATAACTTACGTCAGCAATGTGAACTCCCACCACAAAGTTGCCTGTGATTAAAATCGAGATCGCAATAAGTAATATGAAGGGAATTTTACGCTTTATTAAGATGAACATATTTTTCAAGTTAATAAATATTCTGGTTATGTAAAATATTTGTGTAAAGTAGTAAAAAGACCACTTCAGTCGTCAAAGTTTCAGGTTTAAAACCACTAAAACTGTCTATTAGATCATTCTAACAGTCTAAAGTATTTTACAAAGATGCAAGAGAAAGTGACAGTGACCAGAATTTTTCCCCACCAAATATATTTATAAATACACATGTCTCTGAGAACAATACTTTTTTAACAAAGTTGGGTCTTTCACTGCTTAAATGATTACTGTACTTAACTTGTGTCATGTGCTCTGGTGGTGGATCTAGGTACTACATGTGGCAAATGCCAGTTTTCATTTTAAATCCAAATGAACCTCTTAAGAGGCAGATTGTTTATGGTTTACTTGTTGGGAATGGTTACTGGAAATACAACAAATAAACTCAGCAAAAAAAGAAACGTTCCTTTTTCAGGACTGTGTATTTCAACAATAATGTTGTAAAAATCCTAATAACTTTACAGATCTTCATTGTAAAGGGTTTAAACAATGGTTTCCATGCATGTTCAATTAACAATAATCAATTAATTAACATGCACCTGTGGAATGGTCGTTAAGACCTTAACAGCTTACAGAAAGTAGGCATTTAAGGTCACAGTTCTAAAAACCCAGGACACTAAAGAGACTTGTCTACCGACTGTGAAAAACACCCAAAGAAAGATGCCCAGGGTCCCTGCTCATCTGCGTGAACGTGCATTAGGCATGCTGCAGGGAGGCATGAGGACTGCTGATGTGGCTAGGGCAAAAAATTGCCATGTCCGCACTGTGAGACGCCTAAGACAGCGCTACAGGGAGACAGGAAGGACAGCTGATCATTCTCGCAGTGGAAGACCACGTGTAACAACACCTGCACAGGATCGGTACTTCCGAATATCACACCTGCGTGACAGGTACAGGATGGCCACAACAACTGGCCGAGTCACACCAGGAACACACAATCCCTCCATCAGTGCTCAGACTGTCCACAATAGGCTGAGAGAGGCTGGACTGAGGGCTTGTAGGCCTGTTGTAAGGCAAGTCCTTACCAGACATCACCAGCAACAACACCGCCTATGGGAACAAACCCACCTTCGCTGGACCAGACACGAGTGGCAAAAAGTGCTCTTCACTGATGAGTCACGGTTTTGTCTCACCAGGGGTGATGGACGGGTTCGTGTTTATCGTCAAAGGAATGAGCGTTACACCGAGGCCTGTACCCTGGAGCAGGATCGATTTGGAGGTGGGGGGTCCGTTATGGTCTGGGGCGGTATATCACATCACCATCGGACTGAACTTGTTGTCATTGCAGGCAATCTCAATGCCTTGCGGTACAGGGAAGACATCCTCCTCCCTCATGTGGTACCCTTTATACATGCTCATCCGGACATGATCCTCCAGCAGGACAATGCCACCAGCCATACTGCTCGTTCTGTGCGTGAGTTTCTGCATGACAGCAATGTCAGTGTTCTGCCATGGCCAGCGATAAGCCTGGATCTCAATCCCATTGAGCACGTCTGGGACCTGTTGGATCGCAGGGTGAGGGCTAGGGCCATTCCCCCCAGAAATGTCCAGGAACTTGCAAGTGCCTTGGTGGAAGAGTGGGGTAACATCTCACAGCAAGAACTGACAAATCTGATCCAGTCCATGAGGAGGAAATGCACTGCAGTACTTCAAGCAGCTGGTGGCCACACCAGATACTGACTGGTACTTTTGATTTTGAGCCTCCCTTCTTTCAAGGACACATTATTCTATTTCTGTTAGTCACATGTCTGTGAAACATTTTTAGTTTATGTCTTATGGTGTTGACTCTTTTAGTGTTCATACAAATATTTACACACATTAAGTTTACTGAAAGTGAAAACAGTTGAAAGTCAGAGGACGTTTCTTTTATTGCTGAGTTTACTAACCAAAAATAGCAAGAAATGCTATACGGAAGAATTTTTGGAAATGTATGTATACTTAAGGTATACAGCTATATTATAGGGTGCAAAGCTTTGGTTGTTTTTTCAGTAGATATCCTAAATTTAATTTGCACTGCATATATGAAAATACAGTGATGGACTGGTGACCTGTCCAGGGTGTTCTCTGGTTTATTAAACATTAATATCTGCTTGTCAAGTTGTGTTACACTATAAAGAGCAAAACAACTAAAAGACAATTTTCTGCACAATAAGCATTACTAATATAATCAGTAAGTGTTTGCCATATTTTGTTTAACTGTACCTAGAGATGTTAAAATAGAAATAAATCTCATCAATACCATTATTATAACCATAATAATCATTGTCATATTACGCTAACAGCAGTAGGGACTATTGTTTTAAGTAAAACTGATTAGATCACTTTACTTTTATTCACTTTTTTGTTTAAATTATTCTTAATGTGGGTAAATACCATCATAGCATGACAAGGAGATTTTTAGTCAGGGTTATTATACCATAAGAATCTAAAATTGCCTCATGCCTGGTTCTGTCACTGGTGGTGAAAACGGTGGAGGAAAAGGGGCATTAGTAATGAGTTACTTCTGTCTTTCTGCGACTGTATAATTTGTGAAATTATACTTCACTCTTAAATTGTCTTAGCAGTGAGTGATGAGCAGCAGCTTACCATCTGGGAGTTGTTTACATGACAGGGCATCGTCCAGATCTCTGGCAGTCGCTGGATCAATTGTGAAGATACATTCTTTCCTAAAGAAAAACAAAAGATCATCAGGTGTACTTTGAACGAGGCATCTGTAAAATTCAGTGCAATATTCAACACCATGTGACATGTTCCCGCTGAAAATAGGCTTCGGGCTCCTACCGAAGGTCCCTCCTCTTTTCAAACTCCTCTGGTGGGATGGTCCAGGGAAGATTCTTTGGTAGACAGTCCAACACCTCTTCTGTGAACTCAGAAAAATCCACGTCGTATTCCGTCAGGATTCCTTCCGTCTCTGGCTGAATTTCTCCTGCCTGGCCCAGGGTCTTAGCAAGCTGACTGAGGAGAGAAAAAACAAACAAAAAAAAACTAACAATCTGTACATATTTGAAATCCCAACAAGCAAATTATTTTCCCCTCATTTCAGTGTGCTCCTCACCCTACTGCAAAGTTGCTGTCAGCTGCCCAGTCGGTGATCCGACAGATAAACAAGGTCTTGGCGAAGTCAGCTGGGTGGGTTCTAAAGTCTGCGGGACAGTCGCCGAGGTTAACGTTTATTCGTGGCACCCGGTGGTCTACAGGAGAGAACATGGCGAAGGACTTGTCTGGTAGGAACTTCAGGTGGCCAGTTACAGCTCGGGAGTGTTTTCTTTCAACGATGTAAACCACCTGGTAGATAGGTATACAGGAAGCGAAGGGAGCGCTTTAGAGGCATCTTCTAAAACATTTTCCTAACAAAATGCTAATGTCAGCTCTCGGAGAGCTGAGCCTTTCTATGTGTGAAAAGCCTTCAGATAAATGTACTCCTTTTTTAAGACGAAAAAAAAAATAGATGAACTCGTCACTTTAGATGGCAGAAAAGAAGGCAGAGAAGAAGGGAAAGACCAAGGCTGGGAATGAAATCCAGGACAGCTGCGTTGCCTTCATTTATTCAGCGGAGGATCCACATTTAGAAATAATAATTTCTCACAGAAATTACAAGTGGCACAATTGATGGAACCCTTAATTCCATCAAAAGAACATTAAAATATATTTTTTTATTTCGTACTTAAGGCTATTCAGAGTTTTTTGAAACTCTTAATTAGAAATCCCTGACTTTGTTGACCTTGACCTGGAGACACTGAGGTTTGCTTCTTTTAACCACAGTCCACTGAGCTGGAGAGGAACTCATGTTCTCTTTAAGACACACAATGACGAGGATGATAAAGGAGGTAAAAATATCCAGAGAATCCCAGCATCCTGGGTCGCCAAGCCGACCACTCAGATCCTTTACCAGATCCAACCTGTTGTTTGGCAGGCTTTCCAGGAAAACACATTAAGAACCATGTAATTTGATGGGCTTCTCTTCAACAAACACTTCAGGTGGTTATGGCATGAAACAAAGCCTGAATGTTAAGAAAAGCACCTTGTGTCAACTGAGAGGTACAGTGGAGGGCCTATGATGCTGTGGGCAAGTTCCCACGCTTTTGATCCCGAAGTAAAGGAGAACCCAGAAGTCAACTTTGCAACACCAAAGGAGGTTGGTACACAGGCTTCACAGCAACAGTGCCACCAACTGTGGCATCTGTGATTTTGTTCAAAACTATTATTTTTTGAAAAAACAAAACAAGGGGTGTGTTTATTTTTGGGGGCACCTTGGAGCCTAAAGAAAGACAGCAATGCAGGAAATACAACTTACTTTAGCAGTCTTTTGGAGGGTGTCAGCATTGGACCGGGTTGTTGAAGGATCATCCAGACGTTCCCCTGAGTCTAGACAAAAGCACTGACATGAGCAAAACCGGGACGGCTTCCTTAGAACCGCTTAAATACCCAAACATGCCGGTCACTGACCATCACAGATTACGACAAACATTTATTTATGTATGATCTCATCTGTTCCTATTGCTCCACAGTACCTGTGTCAGTCAATGAGATATCGGGGTGTTTCCTAATGGGTTCCTCCGGATCACTCGACTGGTCCTCCACTAGAACATTGGGACTCGGGGCGTGCCCTGTCCGCTTCTGGGCCGCTCGCAGCACACGATCCGTCTGTGTGTCCGACTCGCTGGTGCCATCACAGTCAGTATCGGACCTCACCACCTAAAGAGACAAATATTCAACCTTTTACATTAATGAAAAGAACTTAATTGTTTAACTTAGCAACAGAGGATGGTAAACATGTAATTTGGCATTATATTCCTGAAAAAAAGCTTTGGGGCTGTTGCATAGTAATAAAAACTGAAAACTTAAGATAATTTAGTAATAATAGTAATTATATAATAATAATTAGTAATTAATAATTACATTGCAATTTAGCTGCATATTTTGTAACACCACACAATATTTACTCGGGGGATCATCTGAAATTGAAAAAAAAAAAAATAATAATAATTCTCAGACCAACCCATTATTACATCACCATTTGAGTTTTTCAATTGTAATACTAACCATTGTTGACGATATTTAGTCTCTCAAAAAATTGATTTGGAAAAGGGTTTATTCTACCCTAGATGTGTTATTCATTTGTATTCTTTTTTCATTTTAGTCTTTAAAATACCAGAATTTGCAAAGTACCTTGAGAACATGAGAACATGGTCCGATTAGTTACTCAGTACTCGGAGAGCCTTTTTACTGATTACCTTATTTACTCTAGAGTAATTGCTTGGAAGGCTGCTTTTAACTTGAGTAAAAATATGTTGAAGTGGTTTTGCTCCTACTTCAGTACTATTTTTGGGTAACCTACCCTTCTCTTGTAGTTTTGCAGTATATTATGACGGTAGTTGGTTTAAAATGGCGCTAGAAGTAGTTTGAACGACCATCCTTCACTCACAGCCTCTCTAACTTAGCCCTCAGTGCGTGCAACAACTCACCAGCTCAATGAGCTCAATCTGTACCCAACAAACACAAACTTTTCCAAGACTGAACAAAATCAACTATAAATCCATATTTTAATTAGTGCTCTCAAGAAACTAAAATAACTTTGAGATTAATTAATGACGCTCTGTAATTAATTAATATAATCTCTTTTAATCGCACCTAATAATTGCTGAGAAACGCCCTCGCCTAGAGGTATTTTGACAGCCCAAATTTTAATCATACATTCATCTGAAAGATCAACTATATTTTTTATGTAATAGGAGAATAAATGTATAATACCACAACAGTATTAGACACTTGAGGCCTCACCTTCCACTGTTCCCGAGGGAGTATCTGAACCACCACTACGTCTCCGTTTAGCGCCCTGTTGCGGGCATTGACTCCATCCAGGAATATGTCGCGCGTGTCATCCTGTAAACACAACACATGTAGATGGTCTTCTAACCATCTTTGTTTTGTATGTTTAACACAAAAGGATGCAATACATGACGAAGATTGCATGTTAACTTACAGGGGATGGGATGAAGGCTTCGTTGTAATTCTTGGGATTGATTCTTAACTGTCCCTGTTGGGGGGGGGGGGGGGGGGGGGGGACAGGAAAGGATTTCAGAAATAATTCATGTACTTGTACATTACGTGTCAGTTTGGATGTCCTAATAGTTCTGTCATCATCAATTACAGATAAATAATCCTGAAAAAAATGCTCAAATCCCATGTTAAGTATTATTTTATATCGTTTTCAGAGGGTTTTTATTGCCATGGACAGAGGAAGACAGTTTATACTTCCAAAAAAACTCCAGGCCACCTCCTGCTAGTACATATTAGTAACAGGAGTGACCTACAGCATCCTTACAGTAAACTGTGACTACTTAACTGAATGTTACTATAAATCATAGTTTGTCACAGCAGGTAAGATTCCACAGTACAATGCAATGCACTGTTGGTATGCAAACTGCCTTTTTTTATTTGGGGGGGGGGGGGGGTTCATGTCCGAAACTGAAAAAGTAGAAAATTTCGTGAGGTGAAAGTGACAGCACTTTTCTAGGGTTCATACCTGGTAAAGCTCTCCTCTTTTGAGGCCATGGGAAACCTCCTCAAAGCTCATGTAGGACTCAAACACCTGTTTCTTCGATCCCCTGTCTCCTCTGTTCTTACTTTTCTCACCTGGAGAATTTGTTCCTGTAGCTGAAAAAAAAAGATTTAACTCATTGATTCAATGAACTGATGGAGAGATTAAAAAAAAGGTTTTTTGTGAGAGAAGGAACAAGAAGTAACCTGGAACTAACCTGCAGGCTGCTGAGGTTTACCACTTTTACCGTGAATTGGTTTAGGCCTGGGTGTCTGAGGATCAGAGGCCAATTTGAAACTCCCGTCTCTGCTCCTCTCCTCCTCTGGCTGCTTCGGTTGGCCTTTTTTCTTTGCCTTCTTCCCCTTCTCCTGCTCACTTGCACCTGCGCTCACTGGGGGGGTCGGGAGGCCAGCATACACCTCAGCTGCTATGGGACCAACACTTTTGTCTGGATCATCCTTTTTCCTTTGCTGTTTCTGGTGCTTCTTCGCGCTGCTGGGTCGTGAACAAGCGACCTCCTCTCCGGATTCAATATCTCCATCCTGGCTGGTGGCGGTGTCCCTCCTCTGCCCTCGCCGCTGCCTCTCGCTCACGCCTGGCTTCCTTTCGCACTCCTGCTGATCATTGCGAGTGCTTAATTTTTCCATATACGAGGACAGCGAACTCTCCTCTCCTTTGTTTTTGAAGGAGGACGGAGAGAAGTCACTTGAATCAGAGAAGTCCATCATTACATGGTCCCTTTTTTGTTGTGCTGCATTAACCCTGTCACTGTGGGCTTGGAGCGATGAGCTGGAATCATTTGCCTCTTTTAGGGGTAATGAGTCCTGTGCATATTGTTCTAGATACGAACTGAACATGCTGCTGCGGTGCTGGCTCAGCAGCCTGGCATAGGCATCTTTTCGAGGAGGGGTCCTTGACTGGTTCTGGCCGCGCTTCGCCCCTCGATTCCGCTTAGTCTTCTTGGACTGCTGAGGAGAATCCATAGGACAGTCCTTAAAGGTGCTTTTTTCTGCCAAGGCATGAGAACACAGAATTACACCAAGAGTTGATAGCAGAGGTGGACCACCAAACAAGTTAATGGAAATAATAAAAGAAAAAAAAAAGCCAAGACATTTACACCCAAGGATGTAAAAAAACAAAAAACAATCACAAGACACCTAAAAACGGCAATAAATTAACATATTAGGAATGTAGGAAAATATCGATAAACCGATATATCGCAATATTTTATTTCCAAGATATTTTATCAATATTCAAAAGCAAAGTATAATTTTTTTTTATTTTTAGCATTTGAATGGAACAGTTAATGATGACAGTAATTTTTGTAGTAAAATTAAAAGTATGACTGGTAGTCCAGTAGCTGTTTTCACCTTCTTCGTTCCAGTGGATCAACTAGATCTAGTAATAAAACTGGATGTGTTAAAGTATGAAACAGGTTGGAGTGTTGAGAATCCTGTGACAGTTTTCTACAGTTAAATTAAGTTTTAAAAATCCCAATATATAGTCTGACTCATAGTATCGTAATACATCATATCGTCTCCCCTGTATCGCGATAGATATCATATCGGCAGATTTTTACCAATACACATCCCTATAACATATTATTTAAAGTTAATCAATTATTTAAACCTAACTAGTCTGGCTTGCTGTCCAATCATTGTTAGACTGATAAGACTTGTCGGATCCGTCTGCTGCATCAGCAATCTGTGGCATTTCATTGATGTTGTTTAGTTTTTTTTATGGTGTCACCTTCAAGTCCAGTAAGACTTTCAAAATTTCACAACCTGTATCAGGCCTAGAGTTTGCCAAGTTTCCTCTGAATGAGGCAGAAGATCTCTGGAACATTTTCATTTGGACAGATTGCACCAGAGTTAAAAAAAAGGTGTTAAGCTCAATGTCTGGACAAAAGCAAACACAGCATATCCGGACGAAAGCTTTCTGTCAAGCACAGTGGTGGGGGAGTAATGACCTGGGCTCGTGCCGTGCAGTATCAGAGTCGACCAGAACTAGTCAGCAAACTAAAGTATCCTAGAGTGAAACACGAGGCCAAAGCTTTGACCACACAAACGCCCCATAGCAACCGTCAAGCACGGTGCTGCAAGGGTGATGATGTGGGCTTGTTTTATAGACATCGAGTCTATCGCAAGCTTACAAGTACGCCAAAGTATTTAGGGCAAAAATGTGAGGCCATTTCCACTACAAATGAAATTGGGTCATCAACAGGACGATGACCCCAAAGGGGGCAACAAAATGACAAGTGGCCCAGTCAAAGTCCAGAACTCGACCTCAGTAATATGCTGTTGTGGGGAATTAGAGAGCTATGCATGAACAAACACGAGCAGACCTCGATGACCTGAAGCGGTGATGCTTGCAAAGAAACCCCTCCTGAATTATGCGGGAGACGTTATTTACCAGAACACCTTCATTCAGGGGACATGAAAGCAGCCATTTGACCTGTTTTTGTAACTTCCACACACTTGAAGTTGAGTAACCGCCTGCTGTACATTGGTAAGGATTCAATTGCAAATTTAACAAAAATACACAAACGCTGGAAATGTACCCAATAAAGAACCAATTAACACCACGGTGATAACGTAAAAGCCCTATCATTAGCGTATCTTCAGTTTTAAAGACTCTGCTCGCACTAACCGTTGCTAACAGTTAGCGTGTGAGCTACTCTAAACGCCAAGTGTTGCTTAAAACGCGACGTTGCTCGTCTTAAAGAAAACGACATGCTTTGTAATAAACGAGAAGGTAAACAACGTAACCACTGTCAAAGAGATTCATAACGATATTACCTCTTGTTGACTGCAATGTAAATTATGTCAGGCCAACTTCTATCTCGCAACACTTTAATGTTAGCATACACTCACTTCCTCCGTCGGGATTGGTTGGTTTATGCATGCTGCATTTGAGTGCTTTGGAAAATGTAGGAGTTCTCAAGAAAAGGTGACAAACGTCACATTTATTTTGCGACCCGTGCCTGCTGGGAGCTTACAACATATAACCCTACTGAATTCAGAGTTGAGTCGTCCGTTAAGTACTTAAAAAGTCGATTAAAATTTAAAAAGTAACTGATATTAAAAGCACAGGCTCGGAACAAAACGATCCCAGGATTGTCTCTATAGTATTCGCTGTTAACCTCTAGGTGGCAGCAAAGACAAGATTTGACGGCTAGAAAGGGGAGCGACAAGACTGCGTGGGTTGGTTGTGTAAACAACATATCGTGTGATTTGAAGCAAACAGGCTGGATGTAAACAAATTCCCAAACAGGGTTATTATCACGTCAGAACTGTCTCGATGTTAAAGACAAGTTGTATGGGTGTGGGATTTCGCGGTGTCGACATACTGTAGACGGTACAACCTAAAACGTTATCACCATATTAAAAATGGGAGATTGCTGTTTTCTACTTGGGCAGTTGCTTGCACGTGTGTCTGTTCCTCCTCTATAGTACGAGGCAACTTCTGAGGCTGTCAGCGTGGGTGAGCTTTTGAGTAAACACGAGCTAAGGTGTATGTGTGAAGTCAGATGAGCCATCTGTGGGTATCATGGGAATCAGAATGCCATCTTGCAACTTTAAAGAGACCCAAATTTGCTTGGAAAGCCCACACAAAAGCATTTACACGCACAGGGTCATGGATGCTCTTTCTTTTTTCCCCATTCGTGATATTTATTTGAAATCCCACTCACTGTTGCAGCCTTAGATTGACTCAGCATCTACATCTGATCGCCAAAGCTAACACTGTCTGTTAAAAGCTGCATTTCGCAATATATTTGTTATTAAAATACAGCCTGTTTTTCCCTATCCACCTTGGGTGGGCTGACACTTTGAACTATGGAAACCCAAGAGGTGCATTAGTGACATTTTTCCCCGATAATGTTGATATTCCAAAAATTCAATCTTCTTAAATTGGAAAATCGATAAATTGATATAATCGATATATTGGCCATTCCTACATTAGACTGTTATACAACAACAGACTGTCTCTAGTCAGAAACCGCTACAGGTACAGGAGATCCTTCCTCCCCACAGCCATCAGCATCTACAGCAACTCTTTAAACAAAACTGTATAATATGAGTCACAACATTTAATATTCCCTCAAGGTATTTTTGAATTGAACTGAATTTAAGTATTACTTCGGAGGCAAGTCTTGTGGGGTATGTCTCGACCAGCTCTGCACATCTGGAGGCTAAATGTTTTTGGCCCATTTTTCTTGACAAAATAGCACAAACTCAGTCAGATCCGATGGAGAATGTCTGTGAACATCAATTTTCAAGTCTTACTACAAATCCTCAAGTGGATTAAGGTCTGAACTTTACAAGGCAATTCTTACACATTAACAGGCTTTGATCTAAGCCATTACATTTGCTTAGATCCGGCTGTAAGTTTAAGGTCATTGTTCTGATAGAAGGTGAACCTCCGCCCCATTCTTTGCAGCTCCTACCAAGTTTCCTTTCAGGATTTTCCCTGCATTTAGCTTGATCAGTTTTTCCATAAACTCTGATCAGCTTCATCTACCCTCGTCCTCCCCACAGCATGATACTGCAGCCACCCTGTTTCATGGTGGAGACGGGGTGTTTAGGGTGATGTGCAGTGGTAGTTTTCTAACAAACAAAAAGATTTACTTTAGTTTCACCTAACCAGAGCACGGCCTCTCATATGTTTGCCGTGTCATGACTAATAGTTGTCTTGACGATAGATGGAGCGAGAGCTCTTGGAGATCTTGAGATGTTGTTTTATAAACTTAGCCTAGTTTAACATTTTCCATAACTTTATCCCTGACCTGTCTGCTGCATTCCTTGGTCTTCAATGCCACTGTGTGCAATGGATTCTATTAAGGGTATCATAGCACGAGAGGTGATTTTAGATTTTTAATTGTAAAATAAATAAAAAAAAGTGTTCTTTTCCTTCCATTTCTCAATAATGTGCTACTATGTGTTTTCGTACTCCCAATTTTGAAGACTTGTGGTTGCAACATAACAAAACGTGAAAAATAATATTAGTAATAATAATATTATTATCCGGCACTGTGATTTCAACTAACATAACTGAGTAAAACTAGTCTGTAAATTTGTCTGCTTTTGCACAAATGCACAAAAGACACAATTTGTACAGCTTTATATTATTTTAATGTACATGTATGTTTCTTAGAATCAGCATCTGCTAAATTTTATAACTATTTAGTTTACCTAATGGTGTATATTTCACCTTAGTGAAATCATCCCATATCTTTAACCCACCAATGGAGTCTCACTCAATTAGGATGCTACAAGAGAATTAAAGTTCATTTAATTAAATAAAAATCAGAAGAGGAGTTACAAGAAGCCTCCAGCTGGCACCTAAAGTGTCTTGGTTCTGGGTGTGCTTGTGTGTGTGTCCACAGCTGTCTAAATGTGCAGTGTGACAAAGGAAGGATAAATAAAAAATTTTCACTATTGAGCAAAAGAACTACAGCGTGGGGAATGTGATCTGGTTTCTTGTTTTAACGCAAGCAGACCCCCCAGTTTATTACACTAGGACTGAGGTGTAAAATTCAACTTAACCACAACAATATGCTTCTATGTTCTAATTATGTGTTACATTAATGTACAGTCTATCCCATTTTTATTATTGTTAATTATTATTATTTATTTTTATGTGTATTCGTTTGCTTTCCTTTGGCTTTGCAACTGATAATATTCGTTTCAATTCTATTCCAAACACTTGATCTTATTTATAGCTGTTGGACATCTAAGTTTTCACGTTAGATTGACAAAGTGAGCAAAATATTGTCAATTGATCAAGACAAAACTGAATTTAAAGCTTTTTGATCTTTTTCTCTTTGTTTTTCTATCATTCATTGATGGTCTTCTGGCTGCTTTGAAGCAGCCTGATAATGGATTAGTTTGGTAACCATGGTTTTTCTTTCTTTTAGTGCATCTACAGCTTTTACGATATGCTGTATCCTTAGGAAAAACTCTCATTGAATAGCTTTCATCCACCTCAACTTCAGGTTTGTGACCACAAATAGAGAGTTCCTGTCAGTCTGATTTACTGCAGAATGAATCTCTGAAGCTTTAAATCAAGTTTGCTTGCGATCAACAAACACAACCTTCTGAGATTTACAAAAGCATGTTTGAGTCAGGCTTGTCTAAGCTCGGCTGCAGCTCCTCGCATGGATACACCAATGAAACAGGTTCCCGTGTGCTGGGAAACTAAGTCCCCCCCCAAACACACACACACACACACACACACACACACACACACACACACACACACACACACACACACACACACACACACACACACACACACACACACACACACACACACAACCACACACTACTTTCCTCTCCTCTGAGCAAAGCTAAAAGAACCTCTGGGAGAACAGAGAACGGAGCGTGGGTGAAAGAATGGCCGCCTCTGCAAGTGTTGCACATGTACGGGCCCAAGTTGGAAAGTATGCAGATAAAACAGCAAATGCCCATCAAATATTTATCAAGCCGGGGAGGCAGCAAGGCCTTCAAAAGAAGTTGAAATAGGACGCAGGAGCTGTCACTTTGCTCGGTTCCTCGTGCTCTTTACCGAGACGATCTCCTCTCTACCCTTCTATCTTACTATCCATTAGAAGATGCTTGGTCAATTAAGCCAATCTACACAAAAAAAAGAACTTTGAATTCAGGGTTGCCTGCTTTATCTTATCTATCTGAGATTAAAAACCATCCATTTGGATCTTTTACTGAGAAAAGAACAACAAAAACATGTCTGACTGATGTGTTCCTGAGAGGTGCATCATGTACTATAACTGTGGCAATAGACTCACATCCCCAGAAAGGCTCAAGCCCATGGTGTAGCGAGAACTCGGTGCCATCACCTTCCAATGCCATGGCAACGGCCTGCAAGTCACCCCGGGTGAGCTGCACTCTTTAGCGCCAATTCACAATCAAGGGCTGACTCCTCATCAGCCCCAGACAGCGTCAGAGCGCTGTGAGATTGACGTGTGCACACGGAGAGACACACACACACAGTTGGAGATAACGCTGTCTGGCTTTTTTGTGATCAATAAGAGAGACAATCAGTTGGTGTGCGGACAGAAATAGGCAGCACAGACTGGCATCTCTACTAAATAAATGGCTAATTATTTACGTTGCGCTGACCTCATCTGTGTGTATAAATTACATCATTTCAGCTCTTTATGCACTGAATAGCTGCTGTACTAATATATGTCATTTGATCTGGGATAATAAAATTGTCTTAGCAACCTAATTGAAACATAAAAAAACAGTAGTATTTAAATGAATATTTTGAAAAGAGAAAGCGTTTCCATGCTGTAGTGCTTAAAATAAATTTTATATCAAGTAGGACACTAAAGCAGCAAAAATACTAAATATGCCATTGTTTACCAACTGAAAAGGACCTCAGGATCCTCCATTAGGGTCCACTGCAACTTTGCGAACCCTCAGATTTACTCTACAAATCCTGATGCTGATAACAGTCCACTCAATATTTTCAGGGAAGTGAAAATATTGAGTCCTTTTTTATTCATCAGAGATGGATTAATCCAGTCCTGGACTCGGACTCAAGTCGTGACTATAGTCACGGGGACTTGTGACTTCACTCGAGCTGCATGCCAAATGACTTGTACTTGGACTCAGACTTGCAAGGTTAGGACTTAAACTTGGACTTAGACTCGGACTCTGACATGTGAAATCGCTGTTGTTGAATTAGCATATAGCCAATGCTAATGTTCACTTGTTATATTAGGTCAGATTACTGGATAAATTTAATAAGCACAACTTCCCAAAGCCTTTGTAAGTGTATGGTTGACATGTCGATTATTTATTGTGCTCACATTCATTTTAAACATGTTTTATTGTTTTGCACATTCTACTGTGTTAGCTTGGTGATAGCGTGGGGGCATTGAGTACTTAAAATAAATAAATAAAGTAAACCATGTATGGCTGCCATTATTCTAGTCTTAAAATATACACCCTGTTCTCTAATTTTTGACTTGCTCTCAGGTGATAATGACTTGACTTGGACTGAAAGATTATTTTTGGGACTTGGACTTGGCCTGGAGGACCTAGTGACTTGATTTGGAGCCGACTTGGACTAATCCTACAGTATGTGACTTGGACTTACATTTGGATTCAGCGCTAAGGACTCAAGGGTGACTTGGATTTGAGTGATGGTGACTTGATTACAATACTGCTATTAATGCAGGTATTTACTGTTATGGCTGGGCATGATGTTTTTATAAGCCAAAGGGACACAGGGCAAGATTAAATAATAAGATGAAAATGAATTATGTTTTTTAAAATTATTAAACTGTCATTTTTTCTTAAATTCACTCATATTATGGAGGAAAAAAAACATTACAACTCAGGCATGGAATATTGGGTGTCAAACATCAAACTAATTTATTATGGGGAAAAAGAAATTCCAGAGTCATTCATTTGAATGCTCTAAGGACTAAAATAGTCGCTTTTAGTAATCCGTATAAGAAATCTAGCCTCAACATCATCTCTACCCAACTTCAGCTGCAAATCAACCAGAATTTCCACATAATGAGAGAATCCTAATTATTTTGCGTATGCTGTTTTGCATTGGAATCTGGAACAGGTTCTCTTCAAAACCTACATAAAACTTTGATTATTGACTAGGATGTCACAAGAAAGCTGTAAAAATTCAGATTAAACGGATAATTAAAAAAACATGCAGAGAAACCAGAAGTCCTCTTTGAGTAATTGAATGCACTCTATAAAAAAATGTTTAGACTCATAAAATAAAATAAAAATCAAGGCAACAGTTTCCATTACCCTTTTTAAGCTATGACAACTTAATTTAAAATTAAATTGAACCAAAAATACCAGTACATTACTATAGGAGAATTAGCTTTTCCACTTCAGTCAAAGATTATATTAAGTACTGTTTACTTAATAACTTAATTGATAACTCATAAAAAATATGCTACTACAACTAGCTTTACCATATCATATTACTTTTATTTGTTGCCAGCTTAATGTCAATAAAAAAAATCACAACTTTTTAAATAGCAACCATTTAAAAAATATGTTGCTCCAGTCAGATTTTCTACAGGTTTTTTTCATTGTTGTCAGTTTTGCTTGTATGGCTTTCAAGAAAGAAAGTTCAACCAATGATTTTATTCAATTACCCCCTTTTTATTTTGAACTGCTCTTGAGCATTAAAAATACTTGAAGAAAATGAGAGAACAACTCAAATTTCAACTTATGTCCATCAACAAGACACAGCACCTTGTGATATCCTTCAGAGCCAAGCACTGTGTCCCTTCCACAACAATAACCGTCATCCAATCATCGGATTCAAGGGTACACTGGTCACCTATGATGGCAGTTTTCATCATGCTTTCATGGCTGGTCCCAAACTCCTCATTGTCCTTAAAAAAAAAAAAAAAAAAAAAAAAAAAAAATATATATATATATATATATATATATATATATATATATATATATATATATATTTACAGTGGCTTGCAAAAGTATTCGGCCCCCTTGAACTTTTCCACATTTTGTCACATTACAGCCACAAACATGAATCAATTTTATTGGAATTCCATGTGAAAGACCAATACAAAGTGGTGTACACGTGAGAAGTGGAACGAAAATCATACATGATTCCAAACATTTTTTACAAATAAATAACTGAAAAGTGGGGTGTACGTAATTATTCAGCCCCCTAAATCAATACATTGTAGAACCACCTTTTGCTGCAATTCCAGCTGCCAGTCTTTTAGGGTATGTCTCTACCAGCTTTGCACATCTAGAGACTGAAATTCTTGCCCATTCTTCTTTTCAAAACAGCTCCAGCTCAGTCAGATTAGATGGACAGCGTTTGTGAACAGCAGTTTTCAGATCTTGCCACAGATTCTCGATTGGATTTAGATCTGGACTTTGACTGGGCCATTCTAACACATGGATATGTTTTGTTTTAAGCCATTCCATTGTTGCCCTGGCTTTATGTTTAGGGTCGTTGTCCTGCTGGAAGGTGAACCTCCGCCCCAGTCTCAAGTCTTTTGCAGACTCCAAGAGGTTTTCTTCCTAGATTGCCCTGTATTTGGCTCCATCCATCTTCCCATCAACTCTGACCAGCTTCCCTGTCCCTGCTGAAGAGAAGCACCCCCAGAGCATGATGCTGCCACCACCATATTTGACAGTGGGGATGGTGTGTTCAGAGTGATGTGCAGTGTTAGTTTTTTTCCACCACACATAGCGTTTTGCATTTTGGCCAAAAAGTTCCATTTTGGTCTCATCTGACCAGAGCACCTTCTTCCACATGTTTGCTGTGTCCCCCACATGGCTTGTGGGAAACTGCAAACGGGACTTCTTATGGTTTTCTTTTAACAATGGCTTTCTTCTTGTCACTCTTCCATAAAGGCCAACTTTGTGCAGTGCATTTCTAATAGTTGTCCTATGGACAGATTCCCCCACCTGAGCTGTAGATCTCTGCAGCTCGTCCAGAGTCACCATGGGCCTCTTGGCTGCATTTCTGATCAGTGCTCTCCTTGTTCGGCCTGTGAGTTTAGGTGGACGGCCTTGTCTTGGTAGGTTTACAGTTGTGCCATACTCCTTCCATTTCTGAATGATCGCTTGAACAGCGCTCCGTGGGATGTTCAAGGCTTGGAAAATCTTTTTGTAGCCTAAGCCTGCTTTAAATTTCCCAATAACTTTATCCCTGACCTGTCTGGTGTGTTCTTTGGACTTCATGGTGTTGTTGTTCCCAACATTCTCTTAGACAACCTCTGAGGCCGTCACAGGGCAGCTGTATTTGTACTGACATTAGATTACACACAGGTGCACTCTATTTAGTCATTAGCACTCATCAGACAATGTCTATGGGCAACTGACTGCACTCAGACCAAAGGGGGCTGAATAATTATGCACACCCCACTTTTCAGTTATTTATTTGTATAAAATGTTTGGAATCATGTATAATTTTCGTTCCACTTCTCACGTGTACACCACTTTGTATTGGTCTTTCACCTGGAATTCCAATAAAATTGATTCATGCTTGTGGCTGTAATGTGACAAAATGTGGAAAAGTTCAAGGGGGCCGAATACTTTTGCAAGCCACTGTATTAATCACTTACTCAAAGTCAGCTCTAAACAGATGGGCTTTTCGCCTTGACTTAAAGGAACTCAGTGTTTTAGCAGCTTTGCAGTGGTCTAAAAGTTTGTTCCAGATAAGGGGAGGATAAATACTGAAAGTTCTAGGGATGCCAAGTAGACTAGAGTCGGAAGACCTGAGTGGTCTGTTGGGTTGAAATAGTGGCAACAAGTCTTTAGCATACTTTGGGGCCAAGTTTTTTAATGATTTGTAAACTGGTAAAAGTATTTTGAAATCTATTCTCTGAGCTACAAGGAGCCAGTGTAAGAACTTTAGAACTGGGGTGATTTGCTCTACTTTCCTGGTTCTAGTGAGGACGTGAGCAGCAGGGTTCTGGATCACCTTCAGCTGTCTAAATGACTTTTTAGGCAGACCTGTGAGGACACTGTTGCAGTAATCAATTTGACTAAAGATTAACACATTGAGGACTTTTTCAAGGTCCCGTTGTGACTGTAGTCCTTCAGGTCCGAGAAGGCTGACCTTGTTATTGCCTTTATATGACCCTGGAGGTTCAGGTCTGAGTCCATTACTACACCTAGATTTCAAGCCTGATCAGTACTGTAGCTCTGATCTAACTCTATTAACTGAAGCTATGTGCTGACTCTTGATCATTCCTCTTTAGGTCCGAATATAATTACTTCAGTTTGTTTCTATTCAGCAGGATAGAATTATGGTACATACATTAATTTGCTAAATGCATTCTCTTAGGGTTTGGATGGGTTCAAAGCCACCTGATGACATTTTAATGCTGAGTGTCATCTGCATAGTAATGGTAACTAATCTTATTGGTTTTATAATCTGGGTTACCGGGAGCATTTAGATATTAAATAGGAAGGGCCCCAGGATTAAGCCCTGGGGCACCCCACATGTGATTTCTGTCTGTTCTGATGAAGAATTGCCTATTTGCATAAAGATGTTCCTGCGCTTTAGGTAAGACTCAAACCAGAGAGTCTGACCCAGCTCTCCAGTAATTTCAATAATATATAAGGATCAACAGTGTCAAATGATGCACTGAGTTCTAAAAGAACCAGCACTGTGGTTCTACCACAGTCTGTATTTATGCAAATGTTAATACTGTTAATACACAGCTCCAGGTCTTTCTTCTTTAGCAGTTGTTCAATAAGTGCTGTTTTTAAAGCCCATGGTTGGTGCGACCCAGTGAGACCCAGTATTTTCTATCTTTGTGGTCGTCATTCGAGCTGCAGAACAAATTGGAGGGGTCAAATCAAACAAAGCCGGGGTTTATACAGCTGCGTCCATCCTCATGCCTGAATGAGTCGATGGAGGAGGAAATGAATGCCACAGAATCTGGTAAGTGTAGCTGCTATACTGCATTATCCCTGTATAAAGTGGAATTTACCTTCCCCTTTTAGAGGACATGTCCTGCTGCATGTCAGATAACATATGTATGCGATGTATTGCTTGCGTATAAATTGTAAAATGTCACTGTTTGTAATGTACCCGACCATTTATCCATCTAACACCAGCTGTTGTTGTGTTATGTGAAAGCTAACATTAAGTTTTATATATTCACAGATTTGATGAGCAACCTAAGGCCCGTGGCCTGCAGTTCTTCAGCACCTGATGCTCCTTCTCCTCCTAGTAGGCTGGGTAAGAAATATTTTACACCTTCACCTGTTTATAATAACAGCTGTCTTTGAATGAAGTTGATTTATCGTCAACTCAATTTTTCTCATTTCACACACATTTTGCTGAACTATTGGAATATCTGCAGAAGTCAGCGGAAATGCTGCAGGAGGACCGTGAGACAGAGAAGTGGCTGACATCGGTATTTGTTAAAAAAAATGGGGGATTACAGCACAGGACTAATAGGACTGTTGCATCATATGGTGTCCGTCATGGAGTGGGCTGCACCACACTGATGTGCGCTTTATTATTTATTGTTCTGAATGTTGTTGTTTTTACTACACATATCTTTTTTTGTTTTTTTGTTTTTTTTATACAATAAAGCCTTTTCGTGTTGAAAAAAGTGTTTTTGTTTACATTTGCCTATTTCAAAAGATTTGCATTGTTGTTCCAGAACGCACAGTAATATATTCTAAACAGGAAAGTAAAGATGTGACCATATTCGCTTCACTTAATTTCCCTCTGAGATCAATAAAGTATTTTTGAATTTGAATTGAATTTGAATATGTAGATATCTCATGCTCAGTTACATTTTCATCAGTAACTTTTGGGCAGAAATGTATTTTAAAAGCTTCACTACACAAGTAACTTATACTTCATACCAGAAGTCGCACTATCATTTTTTGTTCTCTGTCATTTGGATTTACGGGGTAAAAAAAATCAGATAATTTTTTTTTAAGTTAATTTTTTAAAAATTTAAATGATATTTAGTGGTATTTACTTTCATCCATTTTGATTAATGTTCAATCCAAACTGAGCAGAGAACCCACATCCTACCATCACACATCAGGCAGATTAATAAACTGCATTTCACCTTCTGTGCCCAAATGTTCTGGATGGAGCTGAACTGCGCTCCATGCTCCAACTCTTCAACGTGCTGTCAGTTCCCTGTTAACGAGATGCATTGGGCACGGTGTCCAGGTCAGAGATGATACTCTCATGGGAATTTTTTTTTTACTGATTCAGTTACCTGTACTCCATCCGCAAAGTTGAAAATGTCTGCGTAGATCTCACTGGTTGGATCTGAACTGCGGTTCTTGCCTCTGTAATTCTTCAAAGCGTTGTCAGCTCCCGGCTAATGAGATGATGGGCACGGTGTCCAGGTCAGAGACGATGCTCTCATGGGGATCCTTTTTTTAAAAACTGATTCAGTTACCAATAGGCCTACTCCAGGCGTAAAGATGAAAATGCCTGCACCTCTCCAGCAGGTGGTCAGGGGTGTAAATGCTAATCTATCAAAATGACTGACACCCTTCAGATTTTCCATATTTCACCGTAAAAAAAACTAAACGGTGAAATATGGAAATTATTCGGTTAACGCAGCTCCTGCTTCATACATTTGTATTCAAAGATATTTTTCTATGGGTACAAACTTATGCACATAAACATCCCTTTGTACACGAGTATATACACACATGTTTATATATACGTTTATTTATATGTGGTAAACAGAAGACAAAACTGAAATGCTTTGCAACCAAAGTGTTTATTCTGTGGTTAAGAATTGTGATATAAAACATTGGAAGCAGTCAAAAACATACCAGTTACACCACATCACTGCTGAAATCCTCCATCTGCCTGTTAGGCGGAGGATGCAAGCCCTGCATCGATACCCGCCATAACAACATCTAATAAAACAGAAATAACTGTCAGAAATAGTATTAAGTTTCTAGATCTGTTATTAAATTGGAAACAAATATAGCTAGTGCTAAGGAGGACTACATGAAGTAGCAAACAGCGGTTAAAAACATTATTGTATTGCTGGATTTTTACCTTTCTCTGTAAACCAGTTACTGCTCTCTGTTCCTTATAGTCAGATGGAGACGGTGCACAACATGTTCTGTATGCATCATTGCAAATACAGAAAAATGTGGAAAGCACAAAAGCACAAGGGCATGATGGACTACTCTGTTCTTAAAATCTGTCTCTGTTCTGGCTTCCTGTTTTCACCTCCACACGTAGGAGTATACAGTTGCGTTGCAACACTTCAGATGATGTTATGACACAGCACCGACTAGGCTCTGTGTCAGTGGAAAAGCAAACCGGTTCTTTGAAAGAACCAGCTATAAACCGCCTAAGCACTGGCTCTGGCACCAGGCTTGGTTCTTCTTCAGTGGAAAAACCTATTAGTGGGTCCCAGTCTCCAGAGCCTCTTAGTGGGTTCCAGTCTCCAGAACCTCTTAGTGGGTTCCTGTCTCCAGAGCCTCTTTGTGGTTCTCCAGTTTCTTATCCCGGGCGTCTCATTGTGGGTCCCCTGCCCCTTTGTAATAAATTCAGGTACAATCCACACTGGCCATCAGAAACTTGGCTACTGCACAGACGCCGACCGCCTTTGATGGCCCTCCACCCGATGCTGGCAGACAAAATGGCTCTCCAGCCGACGCCAGTCGCCAAGATGGCTCTCCATCTGATGCTGGCCACCAAGATAGTTCTTCAGCTGCCACCAGCAGCCAAGATGCTCATCCCATCTGCTATGTCTGTCTGTGGGAGGCTTCCTGCCCTCTGCCAACCTCCAAGAAGGTTCCTCAGCCCCCGCCAGCCTACAAGGAGGTCCCTCAGCCACTGCAGCCAGCAGCCTGATTCAGACGTTCTCCACTACCAGCCGCCAAATTCCACGTTCCTCCTTCGTCACCGGTGCCGGACTCTAAGTTCCTCCTTCGTCACAGGCTGCTGGACTCCAAACTACTTTGCCACTAGCTGCCAGCCTCCAAGTTTCTTCACCACTGGGTGCTGGAGCCCTCCAAATGTATCAACCAATGGCCACCAGACCACAGAGTTCCTTGTTGCCAGCCGCTGGACCCTTCCAAGTAGCCGCCAGATCTCAAGATTTCTCGCCGCTTCATGTCTCCAAGGATCTACGTCGATGGTTGCCCGACTCTAAGGTTCTACGTCGCCGGCCGCCCGACTCTCAGCTTCTGCATTGCCAACGGCCGCCCAACCACAAGGTTCTCCATGGACGGCCGCCCAACGCCTCAAAAGTTCTCTGCCGGCAGCCGCCGGATTACAAGCTCTTGTGGTGTGGGCACAACGTCTCCAAGCTGCAGCCCCACCGGCCCGAAAACTCCAAAGTTCCCTTTCATTCACCCGTATTCCAAGATTCTCCACAAACATTCTCTGCCGCCCGCCGCCAAAACGCCTTCAAGGTTCTCCTCCAATGGCTGCTGGATGCCGAATACTGGATGCCGAACGCCTCCAAAATCCTCCCCCACTGGCCACCGGACTCCAAACTGTTCCATCACCAGCCACCAAAAGCCAAGGTTCTACATCGTATGTTGCTTGACTTCAAGCTCTTGCTGCATTTGCCCAATGTCTCTAAGCTTCTGCTACACTGGCCCACTTCCTCCAGGGTTCTTCTTCGTCGCTGGCCACTTGACCACAAGGTTCAACATTGCTGGCCGCCTGAGCACAAGGTCCTTCATCGTCGGCCGCCTGACTACAAAGTTCTCCTTCGTCGTCGGCCCCCTGATGACTCCAGTCTCCTGCTTCGATAGTCTGACGCCTCCTAGCTCCTTCCCCACTGGCTGGAAGCCTCTAAAAGTTCTCTTGCGGCTATGGTCGCCAAGGTATCTGCTATTGCTTCACCGGCCGCCAAGGTTTCTGTTCCTGCTTCGCCACCCTCCGGACCCCAGGCATCTCTGTTGCCAGCCTGAGCCCAAGCTTCTCCTTCATCAGCCTCCGGACTCTCTGCGCTTCTTTTGTGGGTCAGCAGACCTTGAGACATTTTTTGGGTTTCCTTTTGGACTGCTTTGCCTATGTTAGTATTTGGGGCTGTCCCTTCAAGCCCCCTCCTCCCACATGATTCAGGAGATTTTTCTTTTTTTGGATTGTTTGGAACTACTTGTTTCTGCTACCTGGTGGTAGACCACCAGGTGGCGGTCGTTGAGGGGGGCGGGGTAATGTTAAGAGTCTGGGGTGTTTGTCTGTGTTCCTGTTTCTCCACCTTTCTGAGATTCTCCACCAGAGGTCCTGTTGAAGCAGAGGACCTATCTATCAAGCCTTTCCTAGTTTAAGTATTACTTAGACTTATCTGCCTTTAACCTACCTGTTTTTCCTCCAAGGTTTCCGCTCAACCATCTCCTCGTGATCTGCTAACCAGCTTCTCTCAAAGCTCTGGATTCAAATTCCCATGTCTGACAGCTGACAAACTCCTTGCTCCCTCGTGACCAAGCTCCAGCCCCAAACCCAAGCTCCTTGCTCCTCAGTGACCAAGCTCAGCTCTAAGCCCTGCCTGCCTGCCCTCTGTGCTCCGTCCTCGCTCTCAGGATCATTTTCCTCCGTCTCTCCCAGAGAACCCCAGACATCTCATACAGACATACCGGACTCCTAGCTGTCCTCCCCTGTCATCCTCTTTGTCATCTGCAGATTTTTCTCACCTCCATTCCTCCGTGCAGTGTTCCTGGTTTGAGCCACCACCACCACCACCACCATCATCATCATCATCATCATCATCATCATCGTCATCATCATCATCATCATCATCATTATCATCATCATCATCATCTTCATTTCTATAACATTTTGTTGCATTTTACCGGTCTCTCTAGTGGTTTTCTGCATATGGGTCGGTCAACAGAAGTATTACATGCATTTCAGTAATTAATTGTAGCTTTTTAACACATGTATAAATTGTCAGTTGAGTTAAATCTTCTAACTGTTGTTTGCTGCACATTATTGATCCCCTACTGTTACTACCTTTTGCATTGATTTTACTTAAAACTATAGAACTACTGGATCATTATTGCTTGTTTTAACAAGCAAAACAATACAGGGCAGTTCACCCAAATTAAATTGTCACACCAGTTTATTGATTACATTTTAAGTTTGCTTAATGAACTGCAACAGCTTTCCCACACATACTTCACTGTTATTTACAGTTCATGTTCAACATTTCTGCGCAGTTGTTTGCATCTCACTTCCCTGCATCCCCCTGTGCTTCATTCAGTTTGTAAATGAATTCTTATTTGCCGTTTACACCTCCTCCCCAGTCCCTCAGGTTCTCCACCAGCAGCCTCCTCCCGTGTTCTTACCACAGACAACATGCAGGGTACTTTCAGCACCGGACAGCTCCCGTTGTTCCCACGCCCCGCCCACCTTCCCCTGCAGACTACGACAATGAGAAACAACCACACACACGCGCTCGCACACACCGCGGGTGACACTTCAGATCGCGTTGTTGGGGTTTTTAATTGAGTGGGACTGAAGTTCACGAACGCTTCGGTCCGATCCTCGTCCTCCTGCTCCTGTTCCACGGTTGTTGTTGCTCCCCCCCCCCCCCCCCCGAGCAGCAGCAGTGAGAGGAAACCACTACCGCTCCAAGCTGCGATTGAGTTGGAAGCAGACGAGAAGTCTTTGTAGATTTAACGGAGTTCCGAGGGGTTTGAGGATTTTTGGACAGCCGCCCTGTGAACGTCTGCGCTTTCCCTGAAGCCCCGATCAGAAGTGGTGGGGGGTCGGAGGGGGGTTCCTTTCGCTCATGACGACGTCATGGCTGTAAAATTCAGGACCTTCCGTGGCTAGTGGTTGGCAAAGTGCTTCTGATCGCAACACCGAGAGGGAGGCTTTGGCGATGAGCGCAGTTTGCCAGGTGCCCGCGGTGTTCTCTCTGCCCCTGTGAGGAACGATCATGGCTCTGGTCCTCCTCCCGCTGCTTCTGCACACAGGGCTCGTTTTGGGATCAAACTACGGATACGTGGAGTGGTCGGATAACGACAGAGACGAGAAGCTCCCGCCAGCATTCAGCACGCAGAGCATCAACAAGGAGCCGCCCCACCATCCCACTTTGCACCCGCTGCGGCCGACAGAGCGCACGGTGGTGGCGCACAAAATAGAGGAGGATCTCCCCAGGGTGGTGACGGCTTTCCTGCACACCGGGGACTCCTCCGCGCTGAGGCAGGTCAACTGCTCCCGGAGGTATGAGCTGAGCAGCCTGCGTGGCGGCCTCCACGTCGCTTCCCACTACTCCCTGCACAGCGTCCTGGACACAGTGGCGCACGCCACCAACTTCCTTAACATGATCCTGCAAAACAACAGGTCCCGCGAGCGAACCTTCCACAGGGACGCCCACTGGTACCACGCATTAGTTCAGAGCATCCTGGAAGGGGACCCGAAAATCCACAGGGCGGTGGTGACCCTGCACACGGACGCACGGACCCCTGGCCCCCATGTTTTTCTCCAGGCGACCAGGACCGAGAACGAAGTGGAGCTGCAGGACCTCTCCGGGTCCGCGCACCGTCACCTGAAGCACAGAAGTCCGGAGTCCGAATGGTTCCACGACGTGAGGGACGGGAAGAGACCGCAGGCGCACGGAAGCGGCACCGAGGGCTCGGGCTCTAAAAGCGGGAGTTACCTTCTGAACAAGAACCAGATCAAATGGTCCGCGCCGTACCTGGAGTGTGAACACGGGGCATTCGTGCCTTACTGGCTGCTCACCTTGTCTGCTGGTTTTTATGGCCTGAAGAGCAACTCTGCACCAGAATTCAGGTGAGAGGGACCGAAACTGAGAGGAAAATCCAAAATGCTATTATTATTATTATTATTATTAGCAATATCATTATTTTAGACCAGGGAAGATGGATAGCAGCCGAATTTAATATATGAATATGTCGCAAAAGTATTCACACACCCATTGGACTTCTTTTTATTTAATTTCTTTTTTAACACTTTTTGGCACATTAACCACACACGTCATTATATTTTATTGAGAGTTTATGTAAAAAACCGTCACAAAGTAATGCATGACTATAAAGTAAAGCGAAAATGAGACATTTAAAATGCATAGCAATCTGGAAAGTGTGGCGTGCCTTTGTATTCAGGCACCTTTTGATGCAATTAGAGCTGCAACGCAGTTTGGATATGACCCAGTAGCTGAAGCGTTGTCAGATTGGATGGAGATAGTGTATTTAGCTCCTTCCATCCTCTCATCAACTCTCACTGCGTCTACAGTATGATGCTGCCGCCTTCTGCTTGTCAACGCTTCATAAAAAAATCTAACATATTTGTGGATTGCAAGAATAATAGTTGTCCTGTTGACAGGATTCCCCCCGCCTGAGCAGCTCCTTCAAAATGATTTGGATTGTAACCTGATAAAACAGGCCCAGTAGCTCTGGACTTGTGGCTCGTGGCACTTTAAAAAGATATATTTGGCAATAAACAATGACAGTCGATGCAAATGTGAATCCTGCCCTGGTAACAGGTGAAGTAAAGGCATCTTCAGAGTCGCAAGTCGTCCTTCATTTAACAAGCCTACCTGGCAAAGCACAGCTCTGCTTCCCTTCTGCTCCCTATAATGTTTAACTTCATGGCAGGATTTATACAGGATGTCTTCAGGAGGGTTTCAAGCTTGGATACAAGCTGGCTGTGGTCAAGGGGAGGAGGAACAGAAGAGGGAGGGCAGCACTTTACACACAACCATCTCATATTTCAAGCCTCCAGTCTAGGAATGTCTTGAAACAATCAATACAATCATGAATAAACGATGAAATATCAGCCATACAAAGCCACTGTCTGGTGCATCAGTAAGCAGAGATGCAGCTTTCACTTGCCTTTCAGTATAATAATCTATAATTAATTCCAAATTAATCTCAGTCAGATACTTTGATAAGTATTCCTATATATTTTCAAAGATTACTGTGGTGTTTCAGACAGAACGATGCATGGAGGACCAACAGTCTTCACATATGGGGCATCCGCTCACACCCCACTCACGTATTCACAAACCTTTTCAAATCATCATTAAACCAAAATCAACTCTCTTAATATTCTTTGATTTTTTTAGAACCGACTATAACCTAGAAGGTATTGAGGATACTTAAAGTTCAAATTAAATGAGTGAATCTCCTTCTTCAACAAGAGACTGTTATTCTGCTGACAGGGCTCCCTGCCATCAGGGAATACAGTCACTGTAAAGTAAAGACCTACTTGACATTGTTAACATCCATCCAAAAGGCAGAGACTAAGGTTTCTTAGCAGCATATTGTCTGAATTATCCAGCTGCTAGTATTAGTCTTACCATCTCTCCATACGGTGCGTCACAGTGCCCTGTTCTCCAGAGTAGACAAGTAACATTAGGTATTAGGGACATTCAGATCACGTAAAAGCTATTGCACTCATGAGAAGGGGTTGTTTCCATTGCTCCAGGTTTGATCCCTCATAGGTGTTCCTGACCCAACATTCAGATATGGGACAATATTGAAAATAGGCTAAACAGTAGGCCCAAATTGGATTTGTCCATGGGTTGCAAAGTGGACATATTTGCCTGGACAAGATCTGATTTTCTTAATACTCATTAAAATCACACCTAAGGTCTACAGAGGGTATTAAGACTCATCAGCTAGTATGGGTTGCATTTATTTAACCCAAGTGTGTTCTAAGAGGCCTATTGTGAGCTTAGGCCCAGCCTGAGCAAATCCCATCTGGGGCCCACATCCACATGTTGGCTGGGTGTAAGCAAATTGCTTGGAACACGGGCCAGATTTTTCTCCCAGTATGCATTAGTGAGGTTCAGCTACCCGTGACCCCATCGTTGGTTCACCCAGCTTTCATCTTTCGTCTAATTTTGGCTCGTCCTGACATCTGCAAACTAAAACATCTCACAGAAGCTGCTGTTGGTGACATGCTATGTCAGCATAGCCTTTGTTGGAGTTGTTTAATACTATATGCTTTGTTCACAGAGTTTTCTTCCTGCAGAACATCAGCCTTCAAGGACAAACAGGTCACTTGCTGCCTAATATAATCTGCCTACTGGCAACTAAAGCTATAAGAAGTTAATCAGGGATTTTCACAGCTGTATTCATGTCTTGGAGGCTCAAACTAACTGCAAAATATCCACCATTTTCTAAACCAGACATTTAACCTTAACCGAACTTTTATGCAAACAGTACCTTGAAAAAGTATTCAAAACTCTTCAACTCATCTCAAAAACTTCAGAGTATTTTATTGGAATTTTTAGTGGTTATAATGGTGCATAATGGTTACATGAAAAGAAAAGGCAAGGCCAGTTTTTAAAAAGTTTTTAAATAATAAAAATCAGAAAAGAGTATGTATTTGTATTCAGCCTCCTTTATTCTGACCCCCTCAAATAAAGTCCAGTGCAATCACTTGCAAGTCTCACGGTGTGCAGTTTTGGTTCAATATAAATAGAGCAGTTCTGAGAAGGCATGTTAGTTTTTTTTGAAGAAGAAGAACATTAGAGAACAAACAGCATCATAAGAGCAAAGTACAGTCGTGGCCAAAAGTTTTGAGAATTTCATAAATATTGGAAATTGGAAAAGTTGCTGCTTAAGTTTTTATAATAGCACTTTGCATATACTCCAGAATGTTATGTACAGTGATCAGATGAATTGCATAGTCCTTAGAATCGCAGACTTGACATGTTAAAAGGAGGGTGATGTTTGAAATCATTGTTCTTCCATTGTTAACCATGGTGACCTGCAAAGAAACGTGTGCAGCCATCATTGCGTTGCATAAAAATGGCTTCACAGGCAAGGGTATTGTGGCTACTAAAATTGCACCTAAATCAACAATTTATAGGATTATCAAGAATTTCAAGGAAAGAGGTTCAATTCTTGTTAAGAAGGCTTCAGGGCGTCCAAGAAAGTCCAGCAAGCGCCAGGATCGTCTCCTAGAGTGGATTCAGCTGTGGCATCGGAGTGCCACCAGTGCAGAGCTTGCTCAGGAATGGCAGCAGGCAGGTGTGAGCGCATCTGCACGCACAGTGAGGCAAAGACTTTTGGAAGATGGCCTGGTGTCAAGAAGGGCAGCAAAGAAGCCACTTCTCTCCAAAAAAAACATCAGGGACAGATTGATCTTCTGCAGAAAGTATGGTGAATGGACTGCTGAGGACTGGGGCAAAGTCATATTCTCCCATGAAGCCTCTTTCCGATTGTTTGGGGCATCTGGAAAAAGGCTTGTCTGGAGAAGAAAAGGTGAGCGCTTCCATCAGTCCTGTGTCATGCCAACAGTAAAGCATCCTGAGACCATTCATGTGTGGGGTTGCTTCTCATCCAAGGGAGTGGGCTCACTTACAATTTTGCCCAAAAACACAGCCATGAATAAAGAATGGTACCAAAACACCCTCCAACAGCAACTTCTTCCAACAATCCAACAACAGTTTGGTGAAGAACAATGCATTTTCCAGCACGATGGAGCACCGTGCCATAAGTCAAAAGTGATAACAAAGTGGCTAAGTGGGAACGAAACATTGAAATTCTGAGTCCATGGCCTGGAAACTCCCCAGATCTTAATCCCATTGAGAACTTGTGGTCAGTCCTCAAGAGGCGGGTGGACAAACAAAAACCCACTAATTCTGAGAAACTCCAAAAAGTGATTATGAAAGAATGGGTTGCTATCAGTCAGGATTTGGTCCAGAAGTTGATTGAGAGCATGCCCAGTCGGATTGCAGAGGTCCTAAAAAAGAAGGGCCAACACTGCAAATACTGACTCTTTGCATGAATGTCATGTAATTGTCAATAAAAGCCTTTGAAACGTATAAAGTGCTTGTAATTATATTTCAGTACATCACAGAAACAACTGAAACAAAGATCTAAAAGTAGTTTTGCAGCAAACTTTGTGAAAACTACTATTTGTGTCATTCTCAAAACTTTTGGCCACGACTGTACACACCAGACGGGCCAGGGATAGCATTGTTGATAAAACAATATCCCAGTGTTTTAACGTCTCAGAGAGCACTGTTCAGTCCATCAACAACAATGGCAAGTGTATGACGAAACTGCACGCCTATCAAGACATAGCCGTCAAATTGAACTGACAGGTCCCGCAACGAGAATTCAATCAGAATAGAAGCTAGAAGTTAACTCTGGAGGAGCTGCAGAGATTCCCAGCTCAGGTGGACAATGGTTTCCTGGTCAGGAACCGGTCAAAGCTGAATGTAGTCAAACCTGGTCGATTAAGAGGTTTCACATGGAATATTCTATGTGTAATCGAAAATGAACACTACACATAGCATTGAAGCCATAGTGGATGCAGTATACTGTAGCAAGGCTTTTCTCCATCAGGGGCAGAGAAGCTGTTCAGACTTCATAGTAGGAGGGTTTGGAGCTAAACACTGTAATCCTTTTAGAAAAGCTGTTAGAGGCTGAAAAACACTTGAAACTGGGGCGAATCCGTAGCAAGAATAGAAAATAACCGTGCATCTGTGCTTTCCATCCATTCGTCTATCATCTATTACCGTCCATCCTCTGCAGGGTTGCGGGGAGCTGGTGTCTCCTCCCGCAGTCATTGGGCGAAAGGCGGGGTACACCCTGGAAAGGACACCAGTCCATCACAGGGCAACACAGAGACACACAGGACAAACATGCACACACACATTCATACCTAAGGGCAATTGTAGAGAGACCAATTAACCTAACAGTCATGTTTATGGACTGTGGAAGGAAGTCAGAGTACCCAGAGGGGGCTAACACATGAACAGGGAGAACATGCATATTCCATGCAGAAAGACCCCAGGCCAGGATTTGAACCCAGAACCTTCTTGCTGCAAGGCAACAGTCCTATCAACTGCGTCACTGTGCCACCATTTTGACCAATTTCAGCTATTTGGCAAAGAAGAATCAATGGGAAAATAATTCATTTCCCAGAAATAAAGATTGTGGAGACATACTCTGAAAAGGTTGCAATTGTAATTTCTGTGAAATGTGGTTTTACAAATCATTGACTCGGGTAGGTGAATACGAATGCGCATCAGACTTTGTACATATTTAATAGCCAAGAACTTGAAAACAGTGTTACATTTTCATTCTACCTTACAATTATGGACTGTTTTATAGTTGTAATGTGACAAACGGTGAAAAAGTTCCAGTGATATGAATACTTTATCAAGGCACCTGGCTACACCTCATTCAGCACAGTCAATGAAGTCCTAACTTCAGCTGCAGAACACAGCATGTTATGTTTTGGGTTTATTTTGGATTCACCCTGGCAGCCATCCATCTGGCTGATGTGTCCCAGAGCAAAATCTTAGCCTGATCAGCCGAATAAAGAGTCACTCTTAGAGACGCATGATGATGATGATGACTAGATGACTAGACTTCCTAATTGCCTTTGCTGTCGTCCTTGAGTCTAAATTAACCATATCAAGATGTGTGAGAGAGTCACAGCCAAATTAGGGTTTAAGTACATTTGTGAAACCCCCAGTTTCAGCTTTCTTAGGAACTCTGCTGATGTTTCTGACTGCTCGTAGAAGTAAAGCACCTCTCCTGAAGCCCACCTGTGGTTTCAAACTGGCTGCAGCAGCTGTGCCTGTCTGGGATGTCTTGCTCATCACCACAAATTATTGGCAGCCTGTCTGGGACACTGCACTAATAAAACAATCGAGGCACTGGAAGGAGGGTGTTTATTAACCTGAGAAATATCAACAACCTGCTTCTTTTATTCCGAAACACATGGAAAAACAGAGTGATTCAATACATTAGGCAAACCAATTCATTTTTAAATCAATCGACTTCTTTGGCTGAGCCAAGAAAGGGCTGGGTGAGTTTAAAGGATTTCGACATTACACAAGTTGGCATTTAGAAGCAGAAAAGTCATGCTTTAAATCTAATTTGTGTGGTTCCATGTCAGTATAGAAAGGTCACAGCGTCACAGAGCAGCAATGCATTGTGAAGCTACAATTTATAATGGGTGATTTTTGAAATCAAATGTTTATTTTTTTTCTTCCATAAGATGGGAAAAAAATTAAAAGGTCAGGAAGAAGGTTAAACAGTAACTTTGTGCAGCATTTTGTAGCATTGGGAGATAACAGACATCTCTTCATGACCATACCGTTGAAACTAGAAGTTGACATACTGTACACCAAATAAAAAGACAGGTACACTTTTTTTCTCAATGTCTGAAGTTAAATCAGACCAAATTTCTCTCGTTTTAGGTCAGTTAGAAATACCACAATTATTTCTATTTGCTAAATCCCACAATAACGAGAAAAATATGTCAGAGATTTATTTAATAACGTCTTCAAAATCAAAAGTGTAAACTATTTTGTGGCATTGCCTTTGAAATGTATGACTAGAGTCAAATGTCCTGGATCTCCTTTCACAATGGTTTGCGGGAATTCTGGCCCCTTCCTCCTGACAGAACTGGTGGAACAGTAGGCCACCTTACGTGCACACCTTATATACAGTCTATGGTGCACATGCATTTTCAGATCTGCTCTTAAATTCTCTATAGGTTTGGGATCAGGGTTTTGTGATGGCAGTGCCAAAACATTGATCTTGTTGTCCTTAAGCCACTTTGTAACCACTTTAACTGTATGCTGAGGGTCATCATCCGTTTGGAAGACCAATTTGCGCCCAAGCTTTAACTTCCTGGCTGATGTCTTCAGGTATTGCTTTAATATTCCCACATGATGTTCTTTCCTCACGATGCCATCTATCTTATGAAGTGCACCAGTTTCTTCTGCAGCAAAATAGCCCCACAACATGATGCTGCCACCCCCATTCTTCACTGTCAGGGTGGTGTTCCCAGACTTACATGCCTCCTAAATGTAATGATGGTCAAACAGTTGCACTTTAGCTTCATCAGACCACAGAACATGTTTTTAAAATTGGAATCAGAATCAGAAATACTTTAATAATCCCCACGGGGAAATTCTCAACATTACAAACTAGGCACCTGATAAAAGTTACGAATATTTAGACAGTAACACATTTTTTTAAAGAAGATTTAAAAAGAAAGAAGAAAAGAATATTCTCATCAAGGTTATCGGTTGATGTAAAAGAGTTCATTTAGAGGTTGCAGTTATGCAGTTTCACTGCGACAGGTAGGAATGATTTATTGTGTAACTCTGTTTTACATCATGGCAGTCTGAGTCTGTTGTTGAACAAGCTCCGATTGCTGTTCAGCCAATGATGGAGAGGACATGAAGAAGAGTTCCAAATTGTCCTAATTCTTGACAATCTTCTCCTCTCCAGCACAATGTCCAAACAGTCTAGTTGCTCTCTTACAACATCACTGACCTTCCCAATGATCATGTTGATCCTGTTGGTGTCCTTGAGCCTTAGGCTGTTACCCCAGCTGACAACAAAAATGAATGTAAAAAATGAAGGTCTTTGTCCCTATGTAAGTTTACAAATTGCAATGTGGCTTTTTTTGTTCCTTTTGGAGAAATGGCTTCCTCCTTGCTGAGTGGCCTTTTAGCCCATGTCGGTACAGGTCACGTTTCACTGTGGATAATAACACTGTCTTACCAGCTTCAGCCAGGATCTTTACAAGGTCCTTGGCCATTTTTCTGGAGTCGATTTGTATACTTCGGACTGAAACAAGTTAATCTCAGGGAAACAGAGCTTGTCTCCTACCTGAGAGGTATGATGGTTGGGACTTTCCCATCATGTCTATAGTTGCATATAATTGTTTGAACAGAAGAACGCAGTACCTTCAAGCATCTGGAAATTTTCCAAAGGATGAACCAGACTTGTGCAGCTCCACAGTTATCATCCTGACATCTTGGCTGATTTCTTGTGACTTTGCCATCGTATCAAACAAGAAGATGGTGTGTTTCAGGTGTTGCCTTAAAATGCATCCACAGGTTTGCCTCAATTTAACTCAAATGTGTCAGCCAGAAGTTTCCAAAGCCATGACATAATTATTACGGATTTCCCTCATCGTTTAAAAAGACAATAATTATTCTGTGTGTAAACTTCTGATTTTAAGGACAATAATGAATAAATATCTGACATATTCTCGTTTTCATTATTGTGGCATTTAGCAAATAGAAATCATTTTGTTATTTCTAACTGACTTTAAGCAAATGAAGTTTGGTCTGATTTAATTTAAGATATTGAGCAAAAAAAGATATGTGTCCCTTAATTCAGTGTATGTAAACTTCTGGTTTCAACTGTAGTTGAACGTGAGATGCAGATGAGTGTTCTGACTGGAGAATGTTTCAAGACATCCATCTAAACAGGTTATGGGATCGATGAAGAATGCAAACATTAAACAACATTTACATTTCAGCAAGAAGACAATTCAAAGTGTTTGACGACCTGAAAGCATGAAACAAGAAACAAACAAAAAACCTCTCATTGCAATGGTAAAGTAAAGGAACGCAATGAAAAGTTGGAATACACTGTAAAATTATCGATGTTTCAGTTAATATTAATTGAAGACAATTCTAAACGAATGGGTTTTTAGTTATAGCATAAAAACGTAATGCTGCTTCTCCATGTTTGGTTCTGACTCTGGGGATGCAAAGCTGGCTTGAAGCAAAAGACATTAGTGTTCTAGAAAGTTGATGCAATGACAACGGATCTTTAATGTATTTTGGTGCTAAGCCTTTCAGTGGTTTATAAACTAACATAAGTATTTCAAAGTCTTGTCTGAGCTAGGGACTTTAGAACTGGGATGATGTGCTCTACTTTCCTGGTTCTAGTGAGGACACGAGCAGCAGCGTTCTGGATCGGCTGCAACTGTCGGATTGACTTTTTAGGCAGACCTGTGAGGACACTTTTGCAGTAATCAATCAGACTAAAGATACATTTATGGAAGAGGTTCTCAAGATCTTGCTGGGACATCAGTCTTTTAATCTTGGAAATGTCCTTCAGTTGATAGGTCAACTTCGTAATTGTCTTTCTGTGTCTCTGAAGATTCAGGTCTGAGTCCACCACTACATCAAGATTTCTGGCCTGATTGGTAGTTTCTAGCTGTGATAGCTGAAGCTGTGTGCTGACTCTTGATTGTTCCTCCTTTGACCAAAATATAAATACTTAATTTTTGTTTCTATTCAGCTAAAGAAAGTTATGGCACATCCATGGGTTAATTTGTTCTTTGGATCTGCTCTGCGCTTTAATGGGATCACAGTCACCAGGTGACATTGTGATGTAGAGCTGGGTATCATCTGCATACTTATGGTAACTTATCTTGTTATTTGTTATGATATGAGCTCGTGGGAGCATGTAGATATTAAATAGTGGTGGCCCCAAGATGCAACCTTGGGGAACCCCGCATGTGACTTCTGTCCAATAAAAAGTTATCAAATGAATGATCGAGACCTCAACTCTATACAACATGTTTGGTTTGCTCTTAACCCCTCATGGACGAGTGACACTTATTAGCTTCATACCTGTTTCATTGTGGATACTGACAAGGTCGTGTATGTATACCACAAAACTCAGTACATACACCTCTCATAGTGCTTTAAAACCATCTACTCGTTGGAGTGTGAATAAAAAATGGTTCATGTACAGTAAGCCAGGGGTCAGCAACCTTTATAACCCTAAGAGGCAGTGATTTCTTATTGTGGAATAGGGGATAGCATCACCAGGGACTATGCAGTACAATTATTTTCTTCCAATGTGCTGCATTTTAGAGACTGTGATGATAAAAAAGTACAATTTGTTCAGAAACATAATTATTGAGTCTTGTTTGAGCAACAACAGCATCAGTAATATCATCAACATATTGAGAATGAAAAAAAAGTTTTGTTCCTTAACTGCTAAGTGTGATAATTAGCATTATAGCTAAATTTACACAAAATGTAGCTGCAATGTTGTAATTACCAATCTCAAATACTTTCGATATTTTTTTAATTCAAACGAAGATCCTTTCATTGTCGGGTCCCTGCTGGGGGGTGGGGCACCCCTGCGCCCCGGCTCTCCCGGTCCATGGACCGGCCCGCCCTGGCGCGGCCAGTTGCCGGCGGGGCCCGTGGGCTCGTCACTGCTACCCCACGGGCCCCTGCATCGTAGCCGATGGACGTTCCCCTGGGGTTCTCCTCTGCTCCTTGGGGGATGCGGTCAGCCCTGCCCTGGTCCGCCTGGGGCTCTGGGGGTCCTTTGGACGTCCTGGCTCCGATCTCCTTCATGTCGATTCCTGGGAGACGGTTTGATGCCGGCTCACACCAGCTATTGAACACTCTTATGGAGAAACCTTATATGCACCAGCATGCTCACACACACACATAGATGTGGGGATATATTCTTGGGCTGAGGGTATCATTACTAGATCTTGATTAATCGGTACCATGAGTTTTTCTGTGACATTCTTGTTGTATTTTTATATCCATTTTTGTGTGATGTGGTTGTGTAGTTCTTAGTTCACAATGTTTGGTTTGTTTTGTCGATGTTCCTTTTTCGTTTTGTTTTTTTTCCCCTCTCTCTGCCGTCCTGTGGGTATGGAGGCAGACTTCAATGTTTTCCTGTTTTCTTTGTTCCCTTTCCTCTCTTGTATTTTCAACTCACCCTCTCTCTTGACTTTTTGTTTCCTACTTCTCTTCTTCATCTTCTTTCTTTCCCTTAATTCTTCGTCTCCGTGTCCATAACATCAGGAAATAAAACCCCCAGCAATTCATAATAAAGATCTTTCACACATATATATCAAGTGGAGTACCATAGCAAAAGCTTTACTGCTTTGCTTGTGAAAGTAAATCTGTTGGGCTTCTACTTGGTACTCAGACACAGATTGTGAGCTCCACACTGCCAAACAGGACACGTAAAAAAAAAAAAAAAAAAAAAAAAGATATTTTCATGCATTATGGTGTTAAGACTCTGTGGCCAAGTTAAATGAGCTCTACCACTTCAGAATACAAGAAGCGTTACAGATCCAAACAGAATTTTTCCAAAATCTTGTTGATGGCTACTAAAAGTGTTCAGTTTTTCAGCAACTTCCTTAGGGACATTTAATCAAATATTAGTGGGGGGGTCTATGCTTGGGCACACAATATCAGGAAAACATATAGTAAATTCAAATCTTTGTAGCCAGTTATTGTATTTAACAATAATTGAATTTCTATGTTTTGTTATCAGTCCACTCTGGAAGGATTAAATTTTAGATAGGTATTTAAAAGGCTTAGATTAATATTAAATTTATCTAAATGGTTATTGGTAAGCATTTAAGACAAGCAAACACTGACAAAAAACCTAGAACTGAGGTGACCTTTTGAGCTGTGTTTATTTTGTAGAATGTCTTTAAAGGCCATCAGAACTTGCTGTGAGGTCCAGCTGGGCAAAAGCACACCAAGACGAATGGTGTTCAATATTCCAGAATTGTCACACTCCCATCTTCTCTCAACTTTCTGAAATGCATTGGTCTCTGTAGCGTCCTCTGCCAATCCCTGGTCTGGAGACGAGGTTCCTAAAAATAGAAGCTACTTGGGTTTGGACAGAACATGGCAAGCTGTTTCTGAATCCCACCACGTCTTCTCCATCCTAAATCAGCCTCCCTCTGAGTCAGCTTCATATGGACAGACCTTAAGGTTTTGTAAAAGCCGATCAAAATTCAAGTGAGACGTTCAGGTTTGATGCAAACTGTGGAGGTATTACTGGGAGGAAGGGAGAGTGCCTTGAGGTGCTGCTAAACACAGATTACTCAACAAGGAGCGCTGTTGAAGGTTGAAATGATTGCTTCTTTCAGGCTTTCTGCCAAGCGCTGTAGCTGACTGGAAAGGTGCACCAAACAGCTATCGGACCTCTTTCAGAAGCAAAACGTAGCTCAGGCTTTTGAGTAAAATACAGCAAATGCGTCTTCGACAGACTTTGTAAAGTTAAATGAGCTATGAAATAATGAAGAGGAAATCAATAGAAAAGTTTAACGTGCTCATTTGGTTCTGCAGGGCCTCGGGGACACATGCATCTACTGTGTATGATTGGCCTGGGTGTACTTTGTAAAACCTGTGCAGATATCAACACGTTTGCCTTTCTCTCTGTTTGCTTTCTCGATGAAAGACAGTGGCTGGAGCTTCTCTCCGTGGTTGTTTGTTCCTCTTCCCAGCAGGCAGATGGAGATAACAGGTGTCAGGCTCCACATCACAGTGAAGGATAGCGAGAGTGGATGCGAGAGTGCATCCTTTCTCTTTGATGGAGAAGGAGACAGCAGAGTGTAATCACAGAAGATTGAGCATCCCGAATAAATGTGTACGTGTTGAAGGAGAGAGGCAGGGACGGACAGATATAGAAACAGGCGCTTGGCTCCAAACACACCAGGTTAGGCAGCAACGGATAAACTGAACTTAACTCAATCAGTTATATAAGCTGGCTGAGCAGTATTGCTCGGGCGTTTTGGGAGTGTTCAACCTCATTCTTTACACGGTAAGGCTAACTGTTGTACAGGCTATTGGCCTCATTGTGCAGAAATACTTGTTACCTTGTTCCAATATCCAAGAAACAGGACCAACAGAGACTTTAACAAACCCAGTTGTTGAAATTACAGTACACAATCACAACTGTGATGGACTGGCAGCTTGTCCATTGTGTAACGCCCAGTGACTGCCGGAGATCAGCAACCCTGTAACGTTGCATGGATAAATGGATGAATTAATTCCAAACTATGGTGAAGAGGTTTTTCTAACCCACATAGGGTGAAAACATATTCATTTAGGCTTTAATATGCACGTACAATCTTCTAATGTTTGAGCAGGTTGCAAGTTGATCACACGTTTTGTAACCATCAAGAATCCTCTCGTATGGTGCTTGTTGGATATTTGGCATTTCTTAGCAGAATTGGCAACAATAATTCAGCCAGTTAAAACATTTGACCCATGTCGTGCAGTTTAAAATGATGGTCAGTAAAATGATCTAAAACGATTTTCTTTCTCATTATCCCAGCACTTAGCAAAATAGAAATAGTTTTAGTAATCCTATCTGACCTAAAGCAGAAAGTAAATGCCTGAGAGTGAGAAAAATATTCTTTTTTTTTCAGTCAACTTAAATCTCTGGTTATATTTGTTATATTTTTAGCCACTATAGCTATAATTTGGTTTCCTCTCTGGATCAGAGAAACCTACAATAAATTTGAAACAAGAGCACCCAATTCTCCCATCTCTTTAAAAATCATTTCAATTGTGTGAAGCATAGTCACTCCTACTTGGAAAAGAAATGGTTCAAATAAATCCAAGCCCAAAACTTCAATAAAGAAGTGGATCTTTGAAAACTCTATTTTGATTTTTGCAGAGGGAAATTTGAGGATGAAATATTCGTGGAACAATCACTTTGCACAATTAGACATTCAACCCCCCCCCCCCCCCCAAACATCATCACCAACCCCCAATCATTAAAAATCATAATCTTATTTTAATGGGTGTGCTTTGTCACAGTTCAACATATATTGGTATGCCTTTGTGAAAGAGGCCCGTATGATGCATCAGTTATGATTTACTTTAAATATATCACATTTTAATAAACCAGGGGATTTCAACACTGCTCCTGAAGGCACACTGCCTGCATGTTTTAGATGTTTTCCTGTTTTCAATTGATGCCTGATTGACAAGCTTTTGCTGAACTGCAATCATCTGAAGCAGGCGCGTCAAAGCAGGGAAACATCTAAAGCATGCAGGGCAGTGTGCACACATTGTTTTTTTTCTTTTCTTTTTTTTCTCTTTTTTTTCTTTTTGAAATACAGCTGAGAAGCTGTGCACTACAACAGGGTGCAGCTCAAACTATAAATTACTCACCAAGATAAATAAACAGCTTTTATCTTGATGACATAACAACTTGCAGCAAAATAGCAAAAACAAATTTAAAAAACCTGACCATGAGGTGACAAACTATATCTGACAAGTGTTTGGTTTATTTGATAAAAACATCTGACTAGGGGTGTAACTGTGCATGTACTCGTATTTTTCAAATCTGCTCTTATCTTATCGGTTTGATACACATGTGTACCGAACAAATCCAGCTGTTTTCTACCTGAACAGAAGCAGAATGTTTATGTGCTGCACTCAGCGAGCAGTGCAACATTTCCGCAGCGCAACTTTAAAAAGTGACACCAAAACAAACCAGAAAGGACTCCCAGCTATCACTAAACTCGGTCATTACATCATTCAGCTCGGGACTCGGGAGATGCGCTTGGTGCAGCCCTCTGCACCCTGGCAGAACCGTATAAAGTCCCTACGTGTCCTTTGACGTGTCGTATTTGGCGATGTTTTATCCTCTGCTTTGCGTTTATGTGGGAGCCTCGTCATAACCTGTCCATTATGTTGGCGTTGTCCAAGCATTTATATTTATCCATTCATACGGCAGAACAGAAAAGGACTCCCAGCTATCACTAAACTCTGCTATTTGGAAACAGTCATGGTTTCTTTTGCAGCTATAGTAGAAAAAGAAAGATGGACCGAACCAGAACTTTCTCAGCGAACGCATCTTTCAACACCAATGAGGTCCATAAGACGCTCTGCACTGAACTGAATGACTCACCTGAAACAATGTCAAGCTGAATGTAAACATCGCTGATACTAGAGAAAACCCAGCTGACGTCCACATGGCTACCAGTAGCATCCAATAAGCCCAAACTCATTATTTTGGATAATACGCAAGTCGGAAGAATCCCCGTTGATGAGAAGGGATTTTCCCCCCAAACTAGGCTGTCGGAATATCAAAACAACTCCAAACTGATATAAGCATGTTTTATTCTCAAATATGGACAAAGGATTATTTAAACATTTATAAACTTTTTTTTTTTTTTTTTTTTTTTTTACGTGTCCTGTTTGGCAGTGTGGAGCTCAGAATTGGTGTCTGAGTACCAAGTAGAAGCCTAACAGAGCAGTACAGCTTTTGCTAGAGTCCTCCACTTGATATATGTGTGAAAAATCTTTATTATGAATTGTTGGGGTTTTTATTTCCTGATGTTATGGACACAGAGACAGAAATTTAAGGAGAAGGAAGATGAAGAAGAGAGGTAGGAAACAAAAGTCAAGAGAGATGGTGAGTTGAAAATACAAGAGAGGAAGGGGAACAAAGAAAACACAGGAAGACATTGAAGTCTGCCTCCATACCCACAGAACGGCAGAGAGAGCGGGAAAAACAAAACAAAACACAAAAAAGGAACATCGACAAAACAAACCAAACACTGTGAACTAAGAATCACAACCACATCACACAAAAATAGATACAAAAACTCATGGTACCGATTAATCAAGCTCTAGTAATGATAACCTCAGCCCAAGAATATATTCTTAAACACCAGAGACCACACATCTATGTGTGTGTGTTAGCATGCTGGTGCATATAAGGTTTCTCCATAAGAGTGTTCGATAGTTGGTGTGAGCAGGCATCAATCCGTCTCCCAGGAATCGATGCAGACATGAAGGAGATCGGAGCAAAGACGTCCAAAGGACCCCCAGAGCCCCAGGCGGACCCGGGCGGGGCCGACCGCATCCCCCAAGAGTGGAGCAAAGGAGAACCCCAGGGGAACGTCCAGCGACTACTATGCAGGGGCCCGGGGGGCAGCAGTGACAAGCCCACGGGCCCTGCCGGCAACCGGCTGCGCCGGGGCGGGCCGGTCATTGGACCGGGAGAGCCGGTCATTGGACCGGGAGAGCAGGGGCCCAGGGGCACCCCACCCCCCAGGAGGGACCCGACAAGGGACCGGCCGACGAGGGGCCCCCGGCACTGCAGGGGCCGCGGCCGGCCGCCGGCCGCCACGTGCCGCCACCACCCTAGGCCAATCCCCACCGCTAACATCCCAGCACCCCACCCCTGCCCTACGTCGGGGTGCCCCAACGATAGCCGCAGGGGACGGACAGCATCCCCAGGCCGGGCTCAGCCAGCATCTGGACACAAAGTTGTACCAGCTCCCGGGTCCTGATCCCGCGCAACGCAGAGCGCCAAGACCAGGCATCCAACGAGGGACAGGGCCGGTCCAACCCGCCAATGAACCGACCACGCACGGTGCGCACAGAACAGGTGATCAAACAAGCAGAGACGCCGGATCCGCATCCCGCCGAGCCACCGAGCAGGCACCACCCAACAATCCCAAACCTGGCACCCCTAAAAGAGGTGCCCCAACCAACCAAAGGAAGATATCGGCCCAGCGCATCGGCCGACCGACACACCGCCCCCCCCCCAGGCCCGGCCAGGCACGCACCAGGTCCGAACCGGATCGACCACCGATGCACCGGCAGGCAAGGGGCCCCCGTCACCGGCGGGGAGTGACGGAAGGGAAATAGGCCCCCCATTAAGTGTAAGGCCTGAGGTGCGCCAGGCGATGGGCCAGACCAAGATCCACCCTGACAGGTAGACAAAGACATACAGACACAGTCATACGTTCCCTCCCTCTTAAACCCATACATTCTCACTGACTCAACAAGACACCCAAAAAAATGACGCTGTACCCTCACTCACACACCCCATACACACTTTATGCTCCCAGGTCCAGGTACCGATGCCCCAGTAGAGCCACCAGCCCCCGGACCCGGGAGATGGACCCCCTACCTTCTAGGATGGAGACAAGCAGACCGCCAAGGGCCCCACAGTGGCAAAGCAGCCCGACAGCCCAGGACCCCGACCAGACCGCCTGTTCCTCCTCCGGAACCCAGCCCCTGATGGCCCGTAGCGAACAGGGGTGTGAAAAGACCCCTAGCCTCCATCCTCCCGCTTGAGTATGGTGTTGATGCGTGTTGTTATAATGTGCATTTAAAACAGAGGGGTGGGATGTGGGAAAGGCAGCCACACATCCCCCAACCCCCACCCCGAGCCCTCAGTGTCTATATGTGGTTTAACAGTGGGCACCGGCACCAGAGGTGAAGCTGATTGAACCGCTCCCCCTCTGGATGCCAAAAAGTGTGCCCACCCCAAAGTCCCCACATATGTGTCGCGTGAGAATGTTATAAGTGGGAGTGTCTAAGTTGCATATTAAAATTGGGACCCAGGACGCCACGGGATAGCGAGGAGGGAAGCCCCTCCTCGCACCCCAGTGATGTGCCCATGCCCCAAGACCCTATATGAGTGGTAAAGTGATGGAGCGGGTGGACAGAGGTGTCTAGGGATGGGGAGGGAAGGACTGGGAGACAAAATGTCTTCCCAGGGAGCCAGCTCCCCCACTGACCCCAATAGGCACCGCTGTTCACCGGGATCCACCAGGGGAGGGAGGCCATGGCACGTTCGACCCGGGGCCCACGGCCACAGCACCACAAAGCCCCACAGACCCCAAGGCAGTCCCCCCAGCCCCATCCCAGAAGGGGAACTAAACCCACCCTGACATTCGCTCTACTCTCAAAACACAAAAGACACTGGACACCCAGGTTGAGTTCGCCCCCCCAACCTCTCCCCCCGTCCAAGTGCCCTCGTAGGGGGAGAGCACCTGTCGCTACACAGCAACAGCCTCCCCACCAGCAAAGGAGGCCCCCAGCGCGCACACATTGTTGAGTTTATTTAACCAGCAAAATCGCACAAAACATTCACAGCAAAGAGATTTCTAAATCATTTCAAACATGTGTTGTTATAGAGCAAAGACATCCATCCAGAAGTGATTATAATGAGTCATCGGTAGTTACATCAGAAGTTTACCTAACCGAACGTCTAATCTAATCTGACTCTGGGTTTATTCTTGATTGTTTATCTCTGTTCTTCATCAGTCTCATCTCAATCAGTTTAAATTTATTTCCCATTCAATCAACTTTTTTCAATTACGGCTGCCTCAAACAGCTTTGACCTGAAATCCACTGAGAATGGCTCTTCCTGTTAATTTCCCTGTCTTTCATTCTGGCCTCCTCCGTCTCTGCATTCTCCTCTGGCCTCTTGTCCCTCTTGCAATTTCTCTCATCTAATGCAATTTTGTCAGCTCTTCTTTGTCTCCCTTGTTTCACTTGGTTCCTTTTGCTTGTCTACCCTGTCATGTTCTTCAATTATTTCTCACCTCATCTTGTTCTTTTTACTCTTACTACATTAATCTGGTTCAGCATTCTAATTTTCATTTTTATATGTCCTTTTATACAACTCCCCGCTGATTTCCATGTACTAATTTGCATTTCCATTTCCTCTCCCTTTGCTCTCATGCCCTGTCTCTTCCCTTCCCTTCCACTTTTTCTTTTTTTTTATACCAACAGGGGGGTCATTCGTGTGGACGTAAACCTCCAGAATGTGGATATTGACCAGTGCTCCAGCAGTGGCTGGTTTGCCGGGACTCATCGTTGTAATCTCACCAGTATGGAGGTCAGTCTCTTTCCAGTGGTTATACTCCACAAAACCAAGAGCTAAAAGTATTCTTGTTTTCTTGTGGCTTTTTCATAACTTTTGTGTGATACACAGTGCCTTGCAAAAGTATTCATCTCCCTTAAAACTGTTTGCATTTTGTCATGAAACATGGAGTGTGCATTTGTATTCAACCACCTTGCACAGTATTTACAGATGCAAGTGTTCTTGGGTACATCTACCAGCTTTCCACATCTAGTGACTGAAATATTTGTCCATTTTGGTTTGCAAAATAGTCAAGCTCAGTCGGATTGAATGAAGAGTATGTATGAGCATCCTCTTTGAAGCATTGTGACAGGCTGTCAATTGGATTTATGTCTGGACTTTGACTAGGCTATTTCAACACTGAATCATTACATTACATTGCTTTGGTTGTATGTTTACAGGTCTTGTCCAGCTTGAAGACGAGCCTCTTCTGCAGGCTTTCTACCAGAATACTCTTGTATTTAATTTTCTCTATCTTAGAATCAATTCAAATAGGTTTGCACAATTTATGTGATGTGCAAAGTACAAAAGCAAATAGAAGTTGAACACAAATGCACAGTGGATTTTTCAGATTTTATTTCAAGAGGTATAAACTTTTGCAAAGTACTGTAAGGCAGATCAATTGTCCTCATATTGGATCTTCTTTATTTTCATTCATGTTCAGTCATTTCTGTTCAAGATGTCCTCTCCATTATGCTATGAATCAGAAAAGTCCAATATATCAAGCAAAGGCTTAAAAAAGACATTTGACAGTAGCTTTTTTCCCCCACCACTTTACCCACTTTGAGAGCATCAGAAGAAAGCCATCATTCTGCTCACATATCGTGTAAAAGCCATGAAAGGCTGGGTAGAATGAAAGCTTTAAAGAGTCTTAAGATGTACTCCTGAAATATTTCATTAATCAATACTGTACTTTGATTTCATTAAGAAGGTGTTTTTCTGGCACATTATTCACTGAAACGTGTTTCTTTGGTGTGTGTACCCTTTTTTCTCCTGTTCATCCACGGTTTTGCTTCAAAAAATTAACATGTCAATCTCATGGTTGTGCTGGCCCATTCAATCATTATCTTTGGTAATCACACAGTAGTTAGGGGTATGCACAGTGCTTTCCAAAAGTATTTATACCCCTTGATCACGTTTTCCATTTGATCACAATGCAAAAGCAAAAACACAAAGTGTTTTAGGGCCTTACATGTAACAGACCAAAGCAAAGTGATGCATCATTGTGAAGTGGGAAGAAATTTTAATATTTTTTTATAAAAAAGAAAAGTTATCTTTACCCAAATGAAACAATTATATACACTACATACAATACAGTATGTGGCATAAAACCAACACTGCATATGATCCTGAATACACCATTCCTGCAGTGTAATCTGGTGGTGGCAGCATCATGCTGTAGGTATGCTTTTATCTGGCAGGGACAAGGAAGGTTGTCAGATTTGGTGGGATGAAGAATGCAGCTAAATGCAAGGTATTGCTGCAATACAATGTTTTAGATCAACGTCTTCCTATCTTAGAATGGCCTAGTCAAAGTCCAGATATAAATACAATTTAGAATCTTTAGCAGGACTTGGAATTTGATGGTCTTGAATGCTCACCATCCAATCTGACTGAGCTATTAAAAAAATTGTAATGAACAACATTTCACTCTCTACATGTGCAAAGCTGATAAAGTTAAACCTGAAAGCTGTAATTGCAGCAAAAGATTGTTCTAAAACTATTGACCGTGTGAGGCGGAATACAAATACATGACGCACTTTTTAGATTTTTATCATAGACAAAAAAACCATAGAAATACTTATAAGATAAATTGAAGTTTGTCACTACCCGACTGTGAAAACTTTGTGGGACATGAATACTTTTGTGAGGCACTACACGTGGATGGCATCTCCTGCAGGGTTACGGTGAAATAAACGTATCGACATGGGGTTGGTGTAAATAGGAGCTGTTATCAGTGTAATCGGTGTGCTGTAACCAGCAGCAGACATGCATCATGTTTTGTTACATTGAGTGATGACAGAAAGACATAGCGAGGAGACGGATGTGTATGTTTTGTGTGCTGCAGGAGTGGCTTTAGGCTGTTTATTTGTGAGTGGATTCTCCCTTCCCTTCTGTCTGTAACATGGTGCTAGTTTTGGATGAGGTTTTGCAGGGAGTCTATTAGACTCCTAACAGGGGAGAGGGGCTGTGCAGGCACGTTGCTGGCGTTATGATGTTTAATACATGCAGTGTAATGGATTGCAGAGAGGTGAACTGAATAGTTAACCACATTCTTTGTATGTGCAACCCCCCCCCACCACCACTATGTTTGTATGTAGTTAGAAGGTAGATGGGATGAGGAGTTTCTCCATATTTGACCCCTGCGTTGTTCCAATTTTTATAAACCACTCTCAGCCGGTGGCAGCTGTCTGCTCTAATATGACTGGTGCTGCTTCTCCACTGCAGATGGTGCTTCTGTTGCTTCTATTCACATCACTGTGATGGCCAGAGAAAGGCTCCCCCCCCCCCCCCCCCTTTTTTTTTTTTACCAAAGCCAGTCTGGCTTGCACGTTTGAGAGTACAGCTATATTCATGCACTGCTTAACTAAAGGTTGTGTTTCCTGTTGCCAAGTATAGGTGGAGCTCAATTCATTTGAATACCACCAAAAAGTTAATTTAGTTTTGTAATTCAGTACAAAAAACTGACACTCATATATTATATAGATTCATTCTGCAGATTCATTCTGTGAGTGATATTTCGAGACTCTCTTAATTTTTATGGTTATGGCTCACAGCTAATGAAAGTCTAAAATTCAGCCTCTCTGAAAATCTGTATGTTACATAAATCTAATAAAGAATTAAAGCTGCAAGCAGCCTCGAACGGCCCTCACAGCTTAGTGCCGCTCTGGCTTGTGCCGACTCATGCACCGCTGACTAAATGCCACCTTAACGCTTCCACTGAGCCTGCTGATCCAATCTGCATGACAAAATGTTCAAAAGGCACAAAATGGCAGCTTTAGACCAAAATGGCAGACTTCCTGTGGGGTATGGACCCTGGCTTCAACAGACCTTTTGTAGGTCTTCAGAAACTACAAGTATGTACTGAACTTCACGATCCTAGTTGAAAGCATTAAATATGGGTGATTATGTGCAGGAATTAGAGCAGACCCAGCAAATGTTTGCATACATATATGTTAGGGGTCTGACTAATATCAGTGTTGTTGAATTTGGTGCAGATCAGATGATGTATGTGGAAGTTAGAGGCAAGCATCTTTATATGGTGTGATGCCAGGCTTCACCACAGACACACCCTCTTTCTAAACCGCTCAGTTCTGGAAACCAAGTTACATCAACTTGTTCTCAGTCTCTGGCCACAGCTAGATATTGATTAGATTAAAGGAGGAAAATATGGACCTTTCTAAGTTAAACCTTGCACTTCCTGTTCTCAAGGGCCGGGGCTTAGGTGACACAAGCAAATGAGCCCATGAATGTGTTAAGTGCTGGTATATAATTAGACACAGGAAGTTTGGTACAGCTGTGACCTTGTGTGTGGAAGTTATTACACCTTCTATTTTTATGGCGAGAAGTCATACTCTGAGGGTTAGCCACGCCCACTTGCTTTGACTCAGCACAAACCTTCAAACAACTTTTGATCCCCAATGCCTTAAAAATATCCTCACTTATTTTGAAGGCTGTAAGTAAAAAGCTTTAGGAGGAGTTCGTTCAAATAAGACTTGTGTAAATGGCACAAAATGGCAGCTTTGACCCAAAGTGGCTGACTTCCTGTGGGGTACGCACCATGACTCCAAGAGACTGTTTTGTAGTTCGTCAGATACTGCAAATGTGTACCTAATTTCATAGTGCTTGGATAAAGTATGGCCAAGGGGCTGGTTGTTTTAATGCTTTTAGAGCATGTGTTGGAATTAGGTCACGGCCACTGTAGATTGGCATAATTATGTTTTAGGGATTGGACTAATAACCAGCCCATGTGATATGGTGCAGTTTAATAACTTTAGTGGAAATTAGAGCCAAGCGTATGGCCAGTGCATGATGCTGGACTTCCCCACGCCGCCACAGCCCCACTCTCTTTTGAAAACTCCCAGTACTGGAGAACAAGTTACCCCAACATCTCTACTGTCACTGGACACAGTTTGGTCTAAATTAGGTCAAGGATGCAAAAGATGGACCTTTCAAAGCAAAACATTACACTTCCTGTTCCTGATGTCAGCATTTGACCATTGGACTATGTCAAGGACTTGATGACGATCCACCACAGCAAGTTTCATCCCTCTGTGCCTTTCTACATAGGATACTTAATAATTTTAATATTTTTGGTGTTTATTCAATGTTTGAGGCATGGCCTCGCCCCTTCAACATACACGAAAAGTCAGGATTTTGATAACTTTAGATCCCCCGTGCCTGAAGGCCATCCTGAGCAATTTTGAAGTCGAACGATCAAAATCTCTAGGAGTTTAATCAAATGCAAAGGCTGTAAATGGCAAAAACGTGATAAATATTGCATGCTAATCCAAGATGGTGGACTTCCTGATCGTAGGGCTTGGGAAGTTGGTGCTGGGGGGTGCGCCGTTGAACCATTTCTTTTGTGAGTTTTGCAAAAAACTTTAAAATACGTACATTTCACGCACACCTGAAGTGTTTGCAAAAACACCTTGAGTTTTCGTATGTGTTCAGGCCTCCAAAAAGTCAATTCATTTGACAGAAGAATAACAAGAAAATGTCCAGATACACTAGGCCTTTGCAGCGCTTTTCACCTTGGGCCTGAATATGTTATGGCCTGCTGACTTACAGCAGCATGTTACTGACACCCACCATAAGGGTTAAATTCATTTCTAACAAAATGGTTAAATAGAGAGCGTTGTATCCAAGGGTATTATTGGGGAGTTAAGTGGAAGAAAAATGTATGGTGAAACGTGTACAGAAGTTATGAGTGGATTGCAAAGCAAAGCTCATTCTAGGACTTTGGGCAGAAATTCGTGAGCTGTGGCTGGTGTGAGTGTTTCAGGAGCCACTCACACCAGAAGATTTACTGAGATGCACCTCTATTTGTGGATAGATTACACACATTTTTAGGTTAATCACTTTTCTGAAAAAGTACTTCTCCAAATGGGAATAAAAAAACCCATTGATGATTCAGTTTTAGATATAGAGTGTAAGATTTGTTACTGTTGTCTGATTACCACTTTACAAACTATGATCAAGTGCTAACAAATGTAACAAAATAATTACAACCAGATTTATATTCACTCAGTAAGCAATAACTTCAACAAATGTTTCTGGCATTTCGCCAATTAGTCTACACCAGATGTTCTCTGTGTTTAAACAGTCACACTCGGAGTCAGACGATGATGGTTTTAAAGTGAGAGCAGAAATTAGTATTTGTTTTGCTGATCAAACAGGAGCCTCTGGGGCTAACAAATGCAAAGGATTCTGGAAGAAACCAGCATAAATAGAAGAGTCTAGGATGGTTGCTTTTGTGGAGACGGGAGAGAAACTTTAGCATAATTTAAAAGGTCACAATAGAGAAATTTTGCCCTGAAGTTACATTAGATAGCAAAGAGCTCTTTAAAGCTTGCTGCTGCCTATCGGAAACGTTCAGGATATTTTGATGGCTGCTGTTCCTTCCAAAGTGTAAGTACAGAACAGACTTAAGAGTCAGTCCCACATGTTTCCTAAAGGTGTAAGGACTAATGTGGCTAATGTGCCTAAACCAGAAATAAATAAGTGATCAACTTAGACTTTCAAAGTGAACGCTATCTCAGTTCGCCTCAGTTTATCTTAAGTTACCTTATAAGTAGTTTCTACATCACTAACTGAACCAGAACTGTGATGCAAAAGGTAGTGCTTTCAAAATAAAAGTCTAAGTCATTTGTCATTTGTCATTTCAATACATAACTAACACACCTACAATAAACTGGTGTGTTAGCTTTTCAGGATGAAGCTAAAAGATACATTTACATTTTCAAACTAAAAGCTTCAATAGTTTATACACATTATTATTGTAAAACAAGATTTGCATATCACTAATGGAACTAAACCAATCATCAAAACCTAATTATGTTGGCCTTTCCCCCAAAAAACATACAACTTCAAAATAAAAAGTCTCTGTCTTTTAGGTTTACTCATTGCAAAACAAGGTTCGCCATGAGTAATCGGCGTGCGGTAGAGTAGGCACCAAATGGGATTCTGTTGGTGCTCCGAAATGAAGCTCAAGATAAGTTTCAAAATAAAAAAACTCATCAGCCTTTAGGCCACATAATTGCAAAAGGAGCACATTAATCATAAAATTTAACCAACCATGAAAATGGATTATGTGTGTCATGTTTGGTATATAAAAAGGACCCAAAGGCAGCAAAAATAAAACTTAAATGATTTAATTGAAAACAAAAAGCAAGGAGAATAAACTTACAGCACTGGGAGAACCAAAAATGCAGAGATGAGGAGGGAACAGGAACAGGAACTGAGCAGGAAACAGGAACCAGACAGGGAAAGAATGATGACAGACCAGCGAGAAATGAATGAATGAGAGAAGAATTTATACTGGGGAGGAAATGAGGAAGTGAGAGGAGACCAATGACCAATTAGGGAAATCAGATGCAGATGAGAGGGAGAGAGCAGGTGGAAACAATCAGCTGGGAAGAGAGGTAGAAATGTAGGGAGACAGAAAACTCTAAAGAAACTAGAAACTAAAAATAATATGTCTGGAAGGGAATCTAACTGGAAAACAGAAGGAAGAAATAAATAGTAAACTATCTAGAGGGAATAAACTAAGAAAACAAATGAGGATACAAACAAAAGGTGAAAACATCTAAGAGCAAGAAGATACAGAAACAAGGAAGTGCCAGAATAAACCAATAAAGACAAGGGATAACCTAACATTCAATTCAATTCAATTCAATTCAGTTTATTTATATAGCGCCAATTCACAACAGATGTCATCTCAAGGCACTTAACATAAAGTCATTTCAATACATTTATAAAAACATTCCAATCAGTTAAAAAGTTTCCTATTTAAGGAATCCCAGCAGATTGCGTCAGTCATTTGCATGAGGTTTGGCCCCGTTGATGCAGACTTTCCAACCACAGCAATCCTTCAGCAATCCCTCATACTGAGCAAGCATGTAGCGACGGTGGAGAGGATAAACTCCCCTTTAACAGGAAGAAACCTCCAACAGAACCAGGCTCAGTAGGAGCGGCCATCTGCTACGACCGTCTGGGGGTTTGAGAAGACAGAGCAGAAACACCGAAGGAACAGAAGATCTGATATAAGAGAACTTTCTATGTTACAGAAATTTAAAAGTTGATAACAGGACACAGTGGATGTTCAGTTACTGGGAGCACCATCCCAGTCGATGCCCCCCGTCCAACAGGGAATTGCAGCCAAGCAGGATACCAGACCAGGTATATCTTCTATGGAGAGAAAAACACTGAGAGAAAACAAAGTTAACAGTCGAAATAACAGAATGTACTGTAATACAACTGGAGAGTCGTAGGAGAAAAGGAAGTAGCAGAGTGAAAAAATTGGTAAGTCTGTCCTCCAGCAGTCTAAGCCTATAGCAGCATAACTACAAAGATAGCTCAGGATGACCTAAGCCACTTTAACTATAAGCTTTATCAAAAAGGAAAGTTTTAAGCCTGGCCTTAAAAGTAAACAGTGTCTGCCTCACAGACTAAAGCTGGGAGCTGGTTCCACAGGAGAGGAGCCTCATAACTAAAAGATCTGCCTCCCATTCTACTTTTAGAAATCCTAGGAACTACAAGTAAACCTGCAGTCTGAGAGTGAAGGGCTCTGTTAGGAACATAAGGAACAATTAGATCTCTGATGTATGATGGAGCTTGATTATTAAGGGCTTTATATGTAAGAAGAAGGATCTTAAATTCTATTCTGGATTTAACAGGGAGCCAATGAAGGAAAGCTAAAACAGGAGAAATGTGATCTCTCTTTTTAATATTCATCAGAACTCTTGCTGCCGCATTTTGGATCAACTGAAGGCTTTTAATGGCATTTTGTGGACTTCCTGATAGTAAAGAATTACAGTAGTCCAGCCTTGAGGTAACAAATGCATGGACTAGTTTCTCAGCATCACTCCTGGACAGGATCTTTCTAATTTTAGCAATATTCCGCAGGTGAAAGAAAGAAATCCTAGAAACCTGTTTAATATGGGATTTAAATGTCAAGTCTCGGTCAAAAATAACGCCGAGGTTCTTTACGTTATTACTGGGGGCCAATTTAATGCCATCCAGATAAAGTGATTGACTAATCAGTTTCTGTTTAAGAATTTATGGTCCAAAGACAGCAACGTCTGTTTTGTCAGAATTTAAAAGCAAAAAGTGTAGGGTCATCCATGTTTTTATGTCTTCCAGACATGCCTGTAATCTACCTAACTGACTGGGTTCATCAGGATTTATGGATAAATATAGTTGTGTATCATCTGCATAGCTGTGGAAATTTATCCCATGCTGTCTAATGATTCTACCAATTGGGAGCATATAAATGGTGAAAAGAATTGGTCCAAGCACAGAACCCTGTGGAACTCCACAAGTAACCCTTGAGAGTGAAGAAGATTTATCATTTAGATGAACAAACTGGAATCTATCAGACAAATATGATTTAAACCAGCCTAGTGCTGTTCCTTTGATCCCTGCAAGAGAATATTATGATCGACTGTGTCAAAAGCAGCACTGAGATCTAACAAAACCAGAACAGACACAAGTCCATTATCTGAGGCCATGAGAATATAATTAGTAACTTTCACCAGTGCTGTTTCAGTGCTATGATGAGCTCCAAAACCTGACTGAAACCCTTCAAACAGCTCGTTACTGTTTAGATGCTCACAGACTTGATTAGCAACTATTTTCTCAAGGACTTTGGATAAGAAAGGAAGGTTAGATATAGGTCTGTAATTCACTAAGTCATCTTGATCAAGGGAAGGTTTCTTAAGTAAAGGTTTAATCATCCAAATGGAACACTTCTTTAAATAATTTGGTTGGGATTGGGTCCAACATACAAGTTGAAGGTTTAGATGAGGCTAATATTTTTGATAATTCCGAAAGCTCGACTGAATCAAAACAGCCTAAGCAGAACTGAGGTTCTACAGTTCTTTCCGATACTGCCTCATTTACTGAGGAAGAAGTAATCATGTTTGGGAGGATGCCAATGATTTTATTTTTAATAGAATTAATTTTATTTATGAAGAATCCCATAAAATCATCACTGCTAAGAGCTGGGGGAATAGTTGGCTCAACAGAGCCATGACTCTGTGTAAGTTTGGCAACTGTACTAAAAACAAACCTAGGATTGTTTTTATTCGCCTCTATTAATGATGAAAAATATGCTGTTCTAGCTTGTCGAAGGGTCTTTTTATACAGCAATAGACTGTTGTTCCAGGTTAAATAGGAATCCTCTAGGTGTGTAGAGCGCCATTTTCTCTCCAACTTCCTAGTATTCTGCTTTAAAGTACGCCACTCTGCGTTAAACCAAGGAGTCAGCCTCCTATGGCTAGCCACTTTCTTTTTTAAGGGGGCTACACTATCTAATGTCAAACGCAATGAGGACGTAACGCTGTGAACCAGATCATCAATTTCTGAAGGGTTAGAGATAGAATTGCTGCCATCCACTGTGTTAACATGAGACACTAAGGAAAAGTAAGAATGGAACAGATTCTTTAAAAATTGTTACAGCATTGTCTGATAAAGCTCTACTATAATGACATTTTCTTTCAGATTTAAGATGGTCAATTAAAGTAAATTCAAAAGTTATTAAGAAGTGGTCAGACAGGACCAGGTTATGTGGATGGACTGTTATTTCCTCACACTCAATACCGTATGTCAGTACAAGGTCCAAAGTGTGTTTACCCGAGTGGGTCGATCCCTGTACTTTATGAGTAAAGCCAATTGAGTCTAAAATAGCATTAAAGGCTGCATTTAGGCTATCACTTTCAGTATCCACATGAATATTAAAGTCCCCCACTATAATAACTCTATCAGTATTTAATACTAAATCAGATAAAAAATTTGAGATCTGATCCAAGAATTGAGAGTAAGGGCCTGGTGGACGATACAAAACCACAAACAAAAATGGTCTTAATGTTTTGCAACTTGGATGAGGAAAATTAAGGGTTAGATGTTCAAAAGAACTGTAGCTATCAATTGGTCTGGGACTAATTATTAAATCAGAATGAAAAATGGTTGCAACTCCTCCTCGCCCAGTATTTCTAGGAATGTGAAAATTTAAATGACTGGAAGGAGGTGACTCATTTATACTGACATAATCCTCCTGCTGCAACCAGGTTTATGTGAGACAAAGCAAATCAATGTGATTATCACAAATCAAGTCATTTACTTACAAAGTCTTTGAGGAGAGAGATCTTATGTTTAATAAACCACATTTAATAGATTTATTTTTCTGTTCAGTCAAAGTTGTATTTATTTTTTTGAGATTTCCATGATTTGCTTTTGTTGGCTTAATTTTTAATCCATTAAATTTTGGCCGTGGGCAAGACACTGTTTCTACAGGGTAATGGGTGGGTAACAGTACAGAAGCAGCAGAGAGGTGGGTTAAACTACGACTCTACTTCCTGGTCTGGACCCTCGTTGTCAGTGTTTTGGAGGACTAATAAATTCGGCCATATTCCTAGAAAGAAGAGCTGCTCCATCCAAAGTGGAATGGATGCCGTCTCTCCGGATCAGACCAGGTTTTCCCCAAAATGTTCTCCAGTTATCAATGTAGCCCACATCGTTTGCAGGACACCACCCAGACAACCATTGTTGTTTAAACTAGATAAGGAAAAGAACTAAATTAAACACAAACAGGAGGGACAAAACAAGAGAGCAGCTTGGGGTACAGAGGGGAAGGTAATGCAGTGGGAGGAAAACAAACAAAATCCACAGAACCTGACAATGTGGTTTTTTTTTCAAATTAAAATGTGAACAAACTTTTCAAATTAAAATGTTTTAATCTAGATTAATGAAAAAGTCAGTTCCACCTTACTGATTGCTTGCTAAAAAAGCGGATTATTATTTTTTGTAAGGTTTTCCAAATAATATATGGAATATAAAGAATTATTTATGTGCTCTTCCAAAAAGTCTCAATATTGTTACGGGTGCACCATAACAAAACTCTATATTGCTAATGGAACCAAACAAGCCATGCAAAATCATGTTGGTCTTTTAAAATAAAACAGAAATGTTCTTTTCAAAATAAAAGCTTCTGCATCTTATTGAGTACATTTTTACAAAATAACATCCCACATCAATACTGAGACCAATTCAGTAATGGGAAAGGGATTATGCAGAGCTGTTGATTATTTTTTTAATGTACTCTTTAAAATAAAAGTTTCAATATTTCATAAAGTAAAGCGTAGGAAAAGTTGAGTCCACATTCAGATAAAATTATACATTTTACACAGATCATATTATCAAAAATTGTGTCATATGTTAATCATACACCTTAACCAGTGGTAAAACGGTGATCACATTGATACAACTCTCAAATGGCCTTCAAATGAAAAGTCTTAATCTTTCATGGGGTTTCATAATGTTTACCAGGTTGCAAATGTTTTTTTTTCTTTCAGTTTTTTTTTCTTATCCTATCTTCAAAGCAAATTTCTTTGAGTTTTCTGCCCTTGTGCTTTGGTCTTTCAGGGTAGTTTTTATTTTTTTGTACATGCTGCAAGCTTCAAACAATCTGAGAGGAAGAGAACAACCAACATGTTTTGCCACACTGAGTTTTTTTAATCAGTGTTTTATTTTTCTTATTTTTCTACTTTTTTTTTTTGGTTGTACTTTTTTATTTTTTATTAAATCATTGTGTTTCAGGTGACAGCTTTCACATTGGGCCCATTATTTCCTGTCAATCAGACAGGTCCAACAGCTTGTTAAGGTCAATTGATTTCTTGGGTTAAGACTTGTGATCATCATAAAAAGCTGTCCAAATCATCTGGAAATTGAATCCATTATGTAAAATAGCACAAAAAACTTAAAAATCACAAAACAAGCATTTATTTTTAGGGTCTGTTTTATCAAAGGAAGTCAATGTGGTTGATAAACCAAACATTAGTCGCAGTTTAGAGTTGTCAGAGTGGTTTGTAGTTGCATTATAGCTCTCCCTGTGTGCTTCACTGCTTTTGTTTCCTTCCCTAGCTTGTTCACTGCTTATTGTGATCGATTGCTGAGTTCTGCTGTTTAGCCAGCCTATTACCCATACTTAAATGTGTCGTTTTGAGACCTTACCACCGTATTCCAGTCCCAATCAAAGCCCGAAAATGAAAGAGTCCAGTTGTTCCCTTTAAAAAGGAGATTTTAGACCTTTGGTATATACAGTTTTTTGAGAAATGAGCTGTGGAAAGTCAATCTGAGGCTCATTGCTTTCTCTCCAGCAGCACAAACATACCCCGAGGCTCAGTGGAAGAGAAACACAATAGTGAGAATTTAGTAATGTGAAGAAGCCTCATGTGATCTCCAGAATTTGCTGTTTTTCCTCTCACACTGCCACTGCCCAAGACTGCAGGACACCTATTGTAAATTCTGTTTTCAGCAACATGCCCTTTGTCTGTTAAATATGTTGCTTTTCTGAACTAGCAGTTGGAGGGTAATCTTTCACGACGTGCCCCTTTTTTGAAGGTTGCTTTTACAAATCAGTGGTCATTTATTCTCCTACAGTCTTCTCGAGACCACAGAGTGAAATGTGACACAAAAATCTTTTAACTGTTGCTAACATGCAAAAGGCGTTTGAGTTCAATTGTTTGGCTGTTTGGGTCATATGGTAAACTTCATGCTTTCTTTGCTCATGAAAGACGTACCCTCCTCATCACAAGTATTTAGGCTGCGATCTGTAGAAAGCCCTTCCAGCTGCCGCCAATGCTGGATAAGCTCTGCACTGGTGGCAACACGGTACTGTGGTGCACTGCTATTTTTCCCTTTGATTTTTTAAAACTCTGACATAAAAACAGGTGCATATTTGCATGTTTAGGCTAAGAAGCTTTCCACAAAAAAAAAAAAAAAATGTCTGATGTAAAAATGACTGAATCCATGTCTTGATTATTTTGTTTATTTTGTTTATGATGGCTGTTCTCTCTTCCAGCAATCAGTTAATTTCTGATATAATAATAATAATACCAGGTAATCTATGAGAACTATAATTTGAGGATATATGAACAGCATTAAAAATAACTTTTATAGCCTTTTTGCCTTAATTGGTCCCTAAATGCAGCTTGTTCCATAACACACTAAAGTTGACAGCTCAAGAGAATAAAACAGAGCAGCTTTGCTGTTATACGTTCAGTCTTCCTGCTATCAGCTGAAGGATCAGTCTCTGTTGCTTTCTCCCAGCCTGATAGAACCGTAAAAATGTAGGGCATCTTGCAGAAAGTACAGTGTCCTTTCAAATAGCTTCTTACACGTCTCTGCTTCTGATTTTGTTTTGAAACGCCTTACTGATATGGAAAATTCCTGACCCCGAGTCTTCCTCCCACAGTTACAGATTCCATACCAAAGAGAGTTTTTAGCATGATCTATCAGTGCTTAGGCATGAGTCACCGCCAAAACAAAGATCCAATTTTTGATTTTGAGTAGATTCTGATCACCAGCTTTGATCCCAGTGCATCTCTAGAAAGAGAATTACGTCTTAAATGTTTTGAACAAAATCACCATCATCAAAATTTTTGGCCCCTTTAAGAACCTTACTGTAATAGAGTAAAACTACATCCCTTTTTTAATCCACATTTGACTTTTTAAAGCCAATTAGCTGTAGCTTAATCTTCATACATCAGGAAATAGCTGCAGAAAAAAAGGCCCTGCCATAAACTTGCCCAGACCTACAGTCAGAAATAATAAAAACGTTTTAAATAACTGTAACTGTGACAAACAATTCCCCAAAAAACCCAGGTTTCATTTGGCACCATGCAGAGTGAGGAACATTGGTAGGAAGGTAATCTCAGCAGCTGACTGAACTATGGCAAAGAACATTTGGGTTGCCCTAAGTTATTTAAGGGTTTCCAAATGTCTACAAAGGAAGCCAATCGGTGCTGTATACAAAATAATCCATCAACAACATATATTATTGTTTGCTCATCTTGTCATAAAAAAAAATAGGTTCGATTTGCAAAAACACAGATTTCCATTTGTTAAATTCATATTTCATTATGACAACAGACTTAGTGCCACTGGTTAGCTGCTGTAAATGCCAGCTGTGTGGTAGGATGATGGAACCAACAAGCTCAGAACTCAATGCTTTCCATCCCCACAATATTTCACGTTTTAACTGTTATTTCACCCCATTTCAACGTGTCAGTACACGTTGCTTTTCAAATGGGTTCTTGTTCTCCGTCTTCCTGGTCTGTTTCGCAGTGTGCCCAGATACAGTGGGAATGGGAAGGAAGGTAGGATGTGTCACCATTAACCAAATACAAGACCTCATACATTATGGATGCAGTCAGTCGTAGGGGGAAGATTCTTACATAAGGATCCGGTGCTTATATAATTAGATGAAGCTGTCAGGATTGTGTGCTATGGGTGATTTCTGACTTGATGCATCTTAGTAGGTTTATTTAATTCTTTTTGTATAATAGTTTTTTTTAGGAGTAGTACTGAATAGTGTATCAGTCTTCATGTGTGAGCACATGTGTTTTATTCAGTCTTGTGAAGCATCCTGCTGGAGATAACGGGCTTCAAAGGCGGAGCTCTGCAAATGATTGTAAAATGTTGCCACAGCCAAAGAGGGTTACCCCAATGTTTCTCCCCCAAGCCCTCTCTTTATATTTATGTGCTCTTCCTCTGCTTTTTCTTTTTCTTTATCTTTTCTAAACTCTCTGCTTCCACATTTTCACCTCTCAAAGGCTCATTTCTTATCTGAGCTTCAAATTTCTAGAAGCAACCCAACTCCTCTGAGGGATAAATAAAGAACAGAAGCACCCAATCTGTTAGCATAGCATCATCTTGCTTCTGCCAGCTTTACTCATGAAAAAAATCACATGAACTTCAAGCAGTTATTATGTAATCAGTCTTAGTCTTTTACCTTCCAACTCCACACCTGTGACCTCAGCTTACTGTCGTTTTGCTTTTGCTTTACTTTGATAAGTTTGGACCACTTCTTGAAACAAGAATGGAATCCAATTTAAAACATGCTGCCTTACACACCAACGGATAAACCCAGTCTGAGCTGCCACCTCTACAGCTAGTCTCAGGCTGTTTTGTGTAGCTAACGGCAGCCTTCTCCTAATAGGTTGGTTAATTGGAGAACCATCATTCACAATCTCTTCTTTTTTCGGCTTTTCCTGCTTACGTTTTACAAAGAACGTGTGACAGACTTCTTAATAAACACATCTTCTCATGTTTCTCTCCCCTTCATTAATAGAAACTGCCTTTTTCGCTTTTCTTTATTTCCCTTACTACTACTCCCACTGCCAGGTGACGGTCAGCAGAACCGAAGTGCTACTCACCATGGTTTCCACAATTGCGCCTTAGGAACTATGTAACTCTGTTAAGGTAAAAGAAAACATTGTGGATCTTATTGGTTATCTCCACTAACACCTATCCTTGCCACATTTGAAATTTGAAGACTATTTTTTTTCTATCTTAAACTGCCCAAGTGGTCCCCCCAGTGGGTGTAGACCCCCCAGTGGGCGTGGGCCCAGGCCCATAATGCCCATCGGATAATCCGGCCTTGGGTGCAAGTCAGTTGAATTCTATAGAACGTGGAGGTTTTGTTGTTTTTATCAAAGCAATTTGTGCAAGCAACAGCACAGCAAGACATGATCGTGTCTCTTTCTGCAGACGACACACAGTGGAGCAGGGAGTGACGTAGATTGATAATCCCTCTATATGGTTTTTCACATGGAACAGTGGATGCTTGCCATGCTGTTCACGTGACGAGCACTGAAATGTTATACAGTAAATCTGGAGGTGACAATGTGAGCCAGACGTCACAATTATAGTAATTCATAATAGCCCAGCAACACCCAAGGAATTAGAAGAAATATAACTTTACTTACAGCCATTGATGATGCACTTCGTTTAGTATCTGTACAAAAAAACTGGAGGGGACTGCCATATTCTTTAGACACAGTACCAACTTTCTGGTAGAACATTGCATTTTTCCTTCGTAGTCCTCTGGTGTGAAATGTTCCTTGCAAACCAAATATGGATTCATGTTCTCCACGGGTGTTGTTGGAGGAATTCCGAGGGCAACAAGCTATTGTCTTCTTCGTTCCCCATTAGATGGACATCTGTGAAACATCGTGTTGCTGTATGTCTTCCTCTTGTTTTCGCAACCCTTTGCTACACAAGCAAGAACCATTTTCTTGCATTAGACTTATAACGTACTTAAACTACGGCAGTAAAAACTCGCATTCACGCATTTGTGTTTACGGAAGTAGGTGAATTTTGCGGGCGCTGTGTCATGTTTTTGCGCCTTGCAGCCGTGGCTTACAGCAGTGCTTTGTCATAATGTAGTCCCACGTCAAAATCGGCTCCTATAATTTTTCGTGTTACTTATTATTTTCATTTGAAATCAAGATGATTATAGAGGTCACCAGGAATAATTTGGATAATTGAATAATTTTCACGACTTTTGCAGACAAAAAGCTAGCTGTTACCATTCACTTACATGTTTATGCTAAGCCAAATCAAATGGACTGCTTCCTTTAAAGAACCATCCTCATTTTAATCCACATATATACAAGCATTTTTGCGTTTGGTGTTCTTTCAGCAAACATCATAGTGTTTAAAGCAGATTCAGCTTTTTTGTTTTATCTGTTCAGTTTCCAGTTGATTTCAAAAAGTTGGAATTACCTTCCTGTCACCGTCTTCTCTTGAAACACTCTGTGTTGCTTAACCCTGGTCCTCGGGGCTCATTGTCCTTCATGTTTTAGATGCATCTCTGCTCCAGCACACCTGATTCAAACGATAGCATTAGCTCCTGAATGCCATCAAGGTCTGCAGAAAAATGTTAATCACTCAGTTATTAAGGTCAGGTGTGTGGTTGAAGAGAAACGCCTAAAATATGCAGGACAGTGGGCCCTAAAGACCAGGGTTAAGAAACCCTGCGTCTAGCCAACACTCTGCAACGGGAATGTTTACATCGATGTTGAAAGAGTTTGCTCGATTGTTCAACAAATGTATGTTTTTGAGAACCATTTTTCATCATTATCATCTCAGTCATCGATAGCATTTACATTCAAAGCCACACCAAACTGCAGCAAACAGCTGAAACTTAATTAACTTTCCATTTAATTCAATGAACCAGCTTTCTAGAGAGTTTAACCTGCACTCTGCATCAATGATTGTTTCTCTGTAGGGGAGTGCAGAGCATGTGATGACAACTGGACGTGTTTTAACTCTGTAGTATAATTTAAAAGTATTGCTACTATAGATTCATCCTTAATAAAAATGTAAGGAACAAGCAGGACATTTTTCATCGTATCATTTTTTTTTTATGTATTGTTTCAATGATAATGTAGGCTTCTACTTTTAGGCTGATCCACAATCTAGCCCTTTGTTATGTTAAATATGATAATTTGTAGAAAGCTCATAAACTTATTGACCAAGATTCTACATGAAATAAGGATAAAACTGCAGTTATTAATGCACTTTTACATTGAGGTATAAATGATAGAGTCGATTATTCAAATGCAGAAATAAACTAGTTATCCCTTTTGGCTATTCCAATTCTTGGAGGCATAAATTGTAATTAAAATTGATATTCTTCATCAATAAAGTACCCTCTTTCTCATAAAGTAGTTAGCAAATTTAGTTTACAAGACATATTGGACCATTTTAGCCCATTTTGTACCAGTTTTAATTAGATTGAGATCTAGGTTTTTGATTGTGTCATTTAACTGATGTCTTTCCTGGTTTTGGACACCCTTTGCTATTTGGGAAGTGAGAAGAAGGCTATTTATCCTGACAATCATTCCCAACATCACAAAAACGCACTCTCTCTTGGTTGAACAAGGTGTATAGAATCTCAGTGTGCAACTTCAATAGAGCTACAGCTCTGCTCAGAAGCCTTCTTATCACAAACATGATTGTTCTGTTAACTTTGGGCATTTGATAAATAATCCTTTTCAAAGGTGGACTGATTATACAGGCTAAAACTGTAATTATTTCTTATTTAAGAGATGGTCATTAGCAAAGATACAGCAGGTACCAGCTCACTTCTTAATTATTAAATATCATTAGTTCAAATGATGTAAGTAGAAATTATTCAAATGTCAGAATCTGAAATTAAATCAGCTTTACTGGCCAGGATTGTGTACACAAATGTCTTAACTCTTTTACCAAGCTGGAAGAAAACCTGATCAGTCTTTTTGGCGCTGGACTTGGCTCCTGGGTCCTGGTCTTTGTGTGCTGTGGGGTGCTGGGGTCAGGTGTTTGGCCGGTGTTGGTCGGTGGGAATTGGCCTAGGGTGGCAGTGGCCCGTGCCGGCCGGTGGGCGGCCGTGGCCCCCGCAGCGGGGGCCACTCGTCGGCCGATCCTTGGTCGGGGTCCATGCTGGGGGTGGGGCGCCCTTGGGCCCCGGGTCCATGGCCAGGCCCGCCCTGGCTTAGCCGCTTCCCTGCGGAGCCCGTGGGCTCGCCACTGCGGCCCCCCGGGCCCCTGCATCGTAGCTGCTGGATATTCCCCTGGGGTTCTCCTCTGCTCCTCTCTTGGGGGATATGGTCGGCCCTGCGCTGGTCCGCCTGGGGCTCCTGGGTTCTGGGGGTCCTTTGGACATCTGTGGCTCCGATCTCCTTCATGACTGCGTTGATTCCTGGGAGACGGATTGATGGCTCCTCACACCAGCTATCGAACACACTTATGCAGAAACCTTATATGCACCAGCATGCTCACACACACACATAGGTGTGGGGTCTCCGGTATTTACAGGTATATTCTTGGGCTGAGGTTATCATTACTAGATCTTGATTAATCGGTACCATGAGTTTTTCTGTGACATTGTTGTTGTATTTTTATATCCATTTTTGTGAGATGTGGTTGTGTAGTTCTTAGTTCACAATGTTTGTTTTGTTTTGTCAATGTTCCTTTTTCGTTTTTTATTCCCTCTCTCTGCCGTCCTGTGGGTATGGAGGCAGACTTCAATGTTTTCCTTTGTTTTCTTTGTTCCCTTTCCTCTCTTGTATTTTCAACTCACCCTCGCTCTTGACTTTTTGTTTCCTACCTCTTTTCTTCATTTTCTTTCTTTCTTCCCCTTAATTTTCCATCTCCGTGTCCATAACATCAGCAAATAAAATCCACAGCAATTCATAATAAAGATTTCTCACACATATATATCAAGTGGAGTACTATAGCAAAAGCTGTAGTGCTCCACTTGTAAAAAGTAAATCTGTTGGGGCTCTACTTGGTATTCAGACAGCAATTCTGAGTGCCACACTGCCAGACAGGACACGTAAAAAAAAAGAGACACAGGTGGAGTTACTGGACTACAATGACAAAACATCCTTTTGAAGGAGTCAAGGTGAGGCCTTAAAACTAAAGGACCAAAGGACATTTCTAAATGTCAATGTTTCGTAGTGGTGATTAGGGTTAGGACTGAGCTGCCTTGGCGGAGGTCTCACTCACCGAGTGCTTTTGTTAGTTTTGCTATACATCAATTGTATTTTTATCTGGTACAACCTTTCAGTCACTTGTTAACACTCATACTCAAATAACCAATCACATTTTACATTTTATCTGGGTTCAAGTGACTTTAAAAATGGCAGGGTTGTTGGTGCCAAACAGGTACCGTGTTTCCCATTTTCCACATACTTTGGTTTACAGATAATGATCAAAAGAAGAAAAACTATCTGCTCACCAGTGGTTATGTGGACAAAAATGGTTAGTTTATTTATTTTTTGCAATTTTTTACCAAATGAGCATTTTTAAAACACAGCCTCCCTGGTTATTGGTGCTGACTGTGTCCATCCCTTTATAACTACATTGATCAATCTTCTGATGGCTACTTACAGCAAAAAGTACTGTAGTGGTACCAAGTTGCAAATATCTAATCATGTCACACATGAGGTTTTTGACCTGAAAATGGGTTCAATTCAATTCAATTCAATTAAAAAATACTTTATTGATCCCAGAGGGAAATTAAGTGTTGGTAAAGCTCATATAATTAATTCTTTATTAATTCTTTAAGGAGTTGTTGTAGATGATGATGGCTGTGGGCAGGAAGGATTTCCTATAGCGGTCTGTATTGCAGCGAAACTGAAGAAGCCTCCGACTGAAGACGCTCTGTTGTTGTATGACTGTCTCATGAAGAAGATGCTCAGGGTTGTCCATAGGTTGTTCACTTTACTCTAAAAGCCCCCAAAGTCACCAGATCTCAGTTTACTTAAGGATCCTTCCCATGTGGTGCTATGGTAGACTGACATTACGGAGAGGCAGTTCTCAAATCTACAAAACCTATATATGGAGCAAAATCACTGAAGACACCTTGTTTCCAGCACCTTGTTGAATCTATTACATGAAAGAGGCAGTTGTTTAAAATAGGGTCTAACATGGTACTAGAGAAATGTGTTCCAAATAAAGTGACTGATTACTGTAGGAATGCTAATATTTCATTATTTATTGATGGTTTATGAATATCTGTAAATTGCCAAACCTCATGCCTTATTCTAGCATTTAGCATCTTTTCCCATCTACTGGTAATCTTTAATTAGGCTGAAGTAGAGAGAAGAAATGTGCAGGAGCGATGTGTGAGTAAGACAGTCACAATCATCAGGGAGGTTTCATGCTCCATAAACATTCACCATTCAGTTTCTAATCTAACGCCTGCAGCTTAATGGCTGCCACGGCACAATGAAAGACTCTGTCAACTCTATAGCAACTGTCAGATCTTTACTGAGGGAGACCCCTCCAGGTAAGTGCATGTGAAGAGCTGCAGGGACCACCAAGCCAGATATATGGGGTCCATCTCATACATTTTAGAAGTTTAAATGAGTTTAACATTTCACTTCAGTTTTTTTGTCAGGTAGCTCATTTCATTGGAACTCCTTTTTAAATTTGTTAAGAATTAAACCCAGAAATGGGTAGAAACTAACATTACTCAGCTGGGAAAATCCCGGTGTCTCCAGTCATTGTCACAGAGTTGCAACAGCATGCAACCTCCAATCAATAGCTTTTTACCCTAGCTTTGTTTCATAGATTGACAAAGATATTCAAGACAGACCAAGGTCTTCTCTCCCACTGTTTCAGTGCTCAGTAAAGTCTCTGTGAAACAAAAGCAGACAGCTTCTTGTATCCTGGAGACAGAGTCATTGTAATGCTTTTAGGGTTTATTGCTTCCAGTGTATTTATAGATCTACAAAGGGTGCCGAGCGCTCTCTCTTTCTCTGCCTCTTTTTCTCTCTTGCCAACCACCACCTATTGTGTCATGTTCACAACTTCATGTCCAATTGCTTGGTGAGAAAAACCAAAACAGGCATGTCAGACTGCAAACAAAACATAAAGGTGTTCTATAATAAATGTAAAGATTATTTATTTTTTGTTGCAGATTGCTTTAGAGAAAACCAACTACATATCCTGTTATTTTTTATTGTGTACTTCCAATAAGTGAGAAAATCACTAGTGTTTTTTCAGGGCCCATTAAAAATATGAGATTCTGTTTCATAAGCAAGACTCAAGGTTCTAAAATTGGTCAGATATTACTTGAGTGGTAATGTGAATGATCAAATCTGCTGTAATGTTCCAACACAGAAAGAGTTAATTTAATGGCTTTCTTTGCAGCCATTAGATTTCATTAAGTTTGATCAGACAGTTGCTCTAGCTGACTGAGAGCAAGAAACTGTTAAAATGAAACCAATAATCAATGTATCTTGTACTTAATGTTCAGCACTTTGGGTGGTTTATTCCTTGTAAAATGTGCTCTACAAATAAATATGGTATGGTATAAAATCAGTGTAACAATCTGCACACTTTTAAACACCAACTTTTAGTACATTTTACCAAAGTTTCACAGCTAAAAAAAAACACTTGAAAAGTTGTGTTAAATTCAAACACCTTTTTTTACATTTGTTTTTAACATAAAATATTAGTAACATTTTATTTACTGTTTATTAATCCATCCATCCATCCATTTTCTGTACCCGTCCATTATATGCAGGGTTGCGGGGGGGCTGGTGCCTATCTCCAGCAGTCATGGGGCGAGCCACATTCCCACTCACATTCATACACCAATACACAGATTGTTTGTAAACTTGGGGTTACATGTGACATACAGTCTATGGTGACAGCCAGAAGCTTGTCACATGGCATTACAAGGCAACTACTTTACCAACTGTGTAATTTGTGAAACGTGTCTTATGATGCTTCTTAGCTTTCACAACGCACACATATGCATTCATAATACCACACACTCCGTTAAAAAACAATATTGGTTAAGTTCCAATCATTACAACTGGATTCTATTTGTTAATTAAATACAGTAGTTATTCTGGTTAAAATGGAATCTTTTAAATTTCTGCCATTTTTTAATTTTTAATTTATATATTTAGTTAAACTTTAAAATATTTTATTGGGTGCGATTCAGCATTTTTTTTTTTTTATCTACTTATTTAGCGAATAGTCTGTCTGGCTTTAATTTGTTTTGCTTTACAAAGCCAGAAGGTGAATTAAAAGCTTCACCTAGCTGTTTGCCAGATCTTCAAATCATCTACTTCGATAATTTCTTCAAGTGTTCCAAAAGTTTGGTGGTGCAGTACTTTCAAAGAAATTAACTGGACCAACCATTTGGACCAGCCTAGACCAACTTTGAACAACAGGTATCGGTTCAAGAATTACTAAAGCGTCCAAGCACCACCATTCTAAATTATGTTTTATAACAGTAATAGAACCTTTACCTTTAACCTTTTATAACAATACAATTTTTAATTTCTGATTTGATTATTGATAGTGATTGATAGAGCATATTTCTGAGCAGGATGCAGCTTGATTGTTCATAATGTTTTTGTACTGAACTCAAGACTTTTCGATTTGCAAATTGAAAATGTACGCAGGAAGTCTTGTGAATGCAAATTTACAAGTAAGATACTTTGTGGTTCCTCACTAACCCCAACCTTAAAATCCAACATGGCTATTATATGCTTAAAACATAGTGATAGCCGATGTTGTGAATGAATGTTTTTATTCAAGTGTCATTAATTGTTAGCAGAACATTGAACGTGCTGCTGCTGTTTTCACCTGATCAGCTCTGGCTGACATCATTATACAAAGTTCTGTTTAAGTGTGAACAGAAGATGTAAACTTAAAAATATTTAGATGTCCTATATAAAAAAAAGACTTCTTCTTTATGTAGGACAGAGTTGCAACATTTCCCTTAAAGGTGAAGATCTGGTGACTGCTGTTTTTCACACAGTTTTCTTTGGAGTAATTTAAAAAGAATGCACAAGGTGTGTATGTTTGTGCATCGAAAAGAGCAACAGACTATTTACTAGAAATAAAGAAATACCACAAACATCAGCAGGGATTTTATTTAAAATAGGAAGAAAACATGCAAATAACAAAAGGGATTCTTATTAAGTTTGAGTTTGTTGGCAGCAGTAATGGTTATAAAGTCTTACAGCTGCTGGGGGCAAGGATTTGCAGTAAAACTGCTTTGTGCACCTAGGATGCAGCAGCCAGTCACTAAAGGAGCTCCCATTTCTGAACTTATCTAACTACGTCCTCTCAGAAAATAATACACATTTATCTCTGAAATTCAGTTATTCCTTTGGAATTTAGCAAATAGAAATAATTTTGGTTTTCCCAATTGACCTGAAATATGAAACATTTAGTTTAATTAAAGACAGTGAGAAATTAAGGTCATATTTCTTTTTATACAATGCATAATCAATTAAATATAATGAATTATGCTGTTCTCTACTTGTGTTGCTAAGAAGAGGGAGAGTGCCACTAAGTACATGTCCAAGTAGTTTTTTGACACTATTTCTTTGGTTTGGTGTGATTCCCACATCTACATTGCCACTTTAGAGGTCTAGGTAGCCGCTAGCACTTTTTCTGGATTTGCTTCAGTTTGTTTTGGGGGTTATTCAAATTTTTTCCACTGCAATTCCCTTTGAGTGGTTTCCCTACTAAACAATCAGGTATGTGCTTGAACTATTTGTAAATTTTAGCTGTTAGTTAGCTTTGGATTTCCCCTATAAATGGCTGGTACCATGTAGTCCGAGTCCCACTGTAAGCAAATCAAGGACCTTGAATCTGGACACTATACTTTTACTTAAATTTGTCATCCATTCATCACTTCATTCTGTCTGCATTGATGCATAAAAAATAATCTAATACAAAACAGATTTGTTGTTTAGTTTTGACTCTGAAACTTAGTTTTGATTAGGAATCAAAGAATTCACACTGCAGGTCTTAATGCTCTATTCCGATCTTTTGATTACTGGTAAATCAAATTTTTGTATGTGGTTGTTCACAATATAACTGAAATGCGACATTAAACATGTTCTGGTGAGAACAGATCAGCCCTAAAGTGGCCTGCATGTGCAGTCGAAGACAAGACGCCAAACACAACGTACTCTGTTAACGGAAGTAAAAATGGCGACTACAGATGTTAGTGTATGTGCATTAGTTTGTCAATTCCTGCACAGTTGGAACAGACAAAAGTTTCATTAATCAAGTCCAACACCTCCCTTTTTGTCCATGACTGGCTCCGTCTCCAGTATCTGCCATGTTTGTTCAAGCATTTTCCTCCTTCTGTGCAGATTAGTGATGTCTGTCTCCTGTCAGTGACATTAGAATTTTATGCGAGATGACCATTCAGAGTGTAGTTGCTTTGAAAAACATCAGATTTGTATCAGATTTAGTACCACATATGAAAGTGACCTAGGTCAGTTTGCAACAATCCAGGTCATTTTATGAGAGGCAGGGGATGATTCATCATGTTTCCACAGACCCATGTGGACATAGAGTGGCTTTGCGTTAACATTAATTTGTGTGGTCCTTCCATATGGTAAGACTTTGTAATGTACAAAAGGTTTGTCTTCTTACTTGGAGAGCGAGCGATATCTTCAGTTGTTGACTCTTTTGTCTTATAAATAATGGAAGCAAACAGGGTAAGCACTTGTTCAGATCCAAGTCAACAGGCCATCATGAAAAGTTCAGTTTACATTTCTAAGGAGTAGAGTTTCTTTTATGAAAAAAGTCAACATTAAAGCTTTTATATTGTATAAATTTATCGAGCAATTGAGCTTTCTCTGAATAGCTTGAATTCTGTCAAATAAGGGAATTGCAGAAAATGTAATCTTTCCCTACACCACCCCCCTTTATTGAAAGGAAAAAGCTCCTCTCGCCTTGAACCTATCGTAATCCATCAACCTGAGATGTGTCAAACGGCTGTTTCATTGCCCTTTCTTTCTCGCTAAGAAAAAAAAAAATTGAGACTGGCCTTGGCACTACTAAATTCCTGCCCTTTACAAGTGCTTCTTTGTGTGTTGCTACATGGTTAATTGGGATTTTGCTGGAAAAGCAGCACTGGTGAAACCACACATGAACCGAGAGTTGAGAGCCAAAGGTTGAATTAATCTGAGTCATAGCTCACATTTTAAGAGTGACATTCATGTTTTCTTTATTTCATGGGTATTTAGTTGGGAAACCGGTGTCAGAGATCTGTGTTTGTAGCAGGTAGGTTGACTGAAAAAAAAGTGATAGTGTTTCCTTGGAAGCAAGGACCCCATAAAGTCTTAAAATAAACCTCATATTTCATTTTAGCCCACCCGAGAATGCCTAGGCATGTCTTATTAATGAGTCCTCTCTTTCTTTGAAGTAAGCGGAAGATGATGTTCATAATAAATATTTGTGTGCTTCTGTGAGTATTTCACAGATACATTTTCAATTAGAAAATGTGCTTTATTTTGATGTAACTGTATAATAGGATAGAAGACATCTTATTGTTTCAATGACACTTATTAGTTAGAGTCCTGTGCTCGTTTTGCTCCAACAACACTTTCTTTGGAGAATTACATTCAGAGGCTAATCTACAGTTTGAATTCAGCTAAATTAGGTTCTGATTGAAGATATCAGTATGAAGGCATTACAAAATTCCTTTGCAAGAGCATGAGCATGTATAAGTGAAAGAGTTATGACCGACAAGGCATTTATTGTATTGTGCTGTGCCCCAGACACAATTTCCCCAAGGGGACAATAAAGTGTTCTATTTAATTCTAAGCATCACAATGCAGAGATGCCATGTATACTGCATACACGCATCCCTGCTGTGTAAACCATATAAATGCTTTATAAATGTTGCGTCAGTTACCTGTTAATACCATATGTAATCTAAGACTACACCACACTGATGTTCTCTTTCCATTGACTAAGATTTACTCTTCTTGGCCAACACCTTAAGTAGATGACACAGATGACACTTTCAACAGTTTACCTTCCTGATAATATGAAAATGTTACCAATCTTACAAGCTAAAGACGAGACGAAAAAGTTCCCTTCCAAACCAATCAACCAACAGTGTGCCTCAACAGGGTGACAAGGGTTCCTCTGACCATTCAAAAATGAGTTGTGAGTTGACATTAGGGTTTGGTTTAATGTTTGTTTCATGGTAATGTTATGGGGAGTGAGAGTCATATAATTTCTTGCAACAACTGAAATATTGGAGGCAACATAACTCCCATGACTGCCTTCCTTGTCTACTGCTACAGCCAAGGACTGATTTACTGTATCTGTTTATACTGCCAAGTGTTTACTCTTCAGTCCAGACATTTACACCCTCTGCAGCATCTCTCTGTCGCTTGCTGCTTCTCAGTTTGAAGATACGGGGCTGTTTGTCATCTTTGAAAAACAACTGATCTGTGCAGAAGTTCTGCAGGGAGCTTAACTGTGCAGAGTTCTACCAGGACACAAATCTATGTATTTTTTCTAAATGTATGAGGAAGAAGAAGAATACATCTGGTAAATAACCTCCAGATAACTCACTGATTTGTGTCCTTCGACTAGAATTAATTACCAATAGATATTTACCTCTATGCTGTTCTAGGACTCTGTGATTTTAACTGTGGTTCCGCAGCTCTCCACAGCAGCTGCTCCTGAAGAGACCACTTAAACTAAGCATACAATCCAATGCACCATTGAAGAACATTCACAGGAAATTTGTAATGTCTTTATTTAGTCCATGCTTTGACATGAGTCCACAGTTGGTTTTTTTATACTGCTGCCTGTGTGTATGTGTTCATGTTTGTGCTCCAGATGGTTGGCAAGCTTATGTAGCTCCCTCGGTTGTCTACTCAAGCTGGAATTTTACTGCCGCACTAAAAATCTGCAAACAACCCCTAATTCCTAATTTAGATATTAATTAGTTTCCCTGTTCCTTGGCAAAACCTGGTGATTTCCCCTGACATTGGGCATGTTTGCAATTGGGGCGTCTGCTGCTTTGCTCTACAGAGAAGCGTGTAGAAGATGTAGGAGAATCAATAACATGTCTGAAACAAGCTCATTACTGAGACTAAACACTGCAGTGGGCCTGGGAAAGATCATAATCATCAGTGTAGAAGGAGCATTAGTTATTCAGAATGTGATTTGTGGCACCCTTTGTTATTTCAAATGCTGACATTTCATTTTATTGACAAGAGAGTAAGCTTGTAACTTGCATTATGAGGGTAGATTTTCTGTTTTTGCTTTTTTTGTATAATGGTTTGAATAAAATGGGGGTGGGGAAAAAATCTAACACATTTTAATATCAGACTAAACTAATCTGAGTAAATCTAAAAATCTGTTTTGAAACAGCTATTTCATTTATTAATGGAAAAAAAGTTATCAAAACCAACATTGTCTGTGAGAAAAATAACCAATTCAGTTACAGAATTACTTCAGGAACGCTTTTAGTGACTCATCCCAGAGGTCACAAAAGAGCAAACAACAGCATCTAAAGCCTGGTAATTGGCAGCTCCCTAGTCAGAAACATGACATTAGAGACACCATTGACCATAGTCAAATGCTTGCCAGAGGCCAGAACGGGCGACATTAAATCCTACCTGAAACTGCTGGCTAAGGATAAGTGTAAATACAGTAAGATTGTTATTCACGCTGGCGGAAATGACACCCGGTTACGCCAATCGGAGGTCACTAAAATGAGTGTTGCTTCGGTGTGTAAGTTTGCCGAACCAATGTTGGACTCTGTACTCTTTTCTGGTCCTCTGCCCGATCGGACCAGTGACGATATGTCTAGCCACATGCTGTCATTCCACCAACTGTTGTCTGGGTGGTGTCCTGAAAAAAATGTGGGCTACATTGATAACTGGCAAGCATTTTTGGGAAAACCTGGTCTGATCCGGAGAGATAGCATCCATCCCACTTTGGATAGAGCAGCTCTTCTTTTTAGGAATCTGGCCGGATTAATTAGTCCTCCAAAACACTGACAACCCAGGGTCCAGACCAGGAAGCAGAGTCGTAGTTTAACCCACCTCTCTGCAGCTTCTGTACTTTTATCCACCAATTACCCCATTGAGACAGTGTCTTGTCCACGGCCAAAATCAAATGGAATAAAAGTTAATCTAATAAGAGCAAGTCTTGAAAATCTCCTAAAGGTAAATACGACTGTGACTAAACAGAAAAATAAAACTAATAAATGTGGTTTATTAAACATAAGATCTCTCTCCTCAAAGACTTTGTTAGTAAAGGACTTGATTTGTGATAATCACATTGATTTGCTTTGTCTCACATAAACCTGGTTGCAGCAGGAGGATTATGTCAGTATAAATGAGTCACCTCCTTCCAGTCATTTAAATTTTCACATTCCTAGAAATACTGGGCGAGGAGAAGGAGTTGTAACCATTTGTCATTCAGATTCACTCATTAATCCCAAATCAATTAATAGCTACAGTTCTTTTGAATACCGTTACTTCCTCATTGCATCTGGCATTAGGTAGCATAGCCCCCTTAAAATATAATGTAATTAGCCATAGGAGGTTGACTACCTGGTTTAATGCAGAGCCGCATACTTTAAAGCAGAATACTAGGAAATTGGAGAGAAAATTGCTGTCTACACACCTAGGGGATTCCTATTTAACCTGGAAAAAAGTCTACTGCCATATAAAAAGACCCTTCGACAAGATAGAATAGTATATTTTCTATCATTATTAGAGGACAATCCTTAATATGAACAATCTTAGTTTCTTTTTAGTACAGTTGCCAAACTTAAACAGAGTCATAACTCTGTTGAGCCAACTATTCCCCTGGCTCTAAGTAGAGATTACTTTATGGGATTCTTCATAAATAAAATTAATTATATTAAAAATAAAATCTTTGGCATCCTCCCAAACATGATTACTTCTCTCTCAGTAAGTGAGGCAGCATTGGAGAGAACTGTAGAACCAAATTTGTGTTTGATTCAGTGGAGCTTTCGGAATTTTCAAAAATATTAGCCTCATCTAAACCTTCAACTTGTGTCTTGGACCCAATCCCAACCAAATTATTTAAGGAAGTATTCCCTTTGGTTCCTGGCCCCATTTCAGATGAGATGAATCTATTCTTAGTAAATGGATATGTACCACAGGAATTTAAGGTTGCTGTAATTAAACTTTTACTTAAGAGACCTTCCCTCGATCAAGATGACTTAGTTAATTACAGACCTATATCTAACCTTCCTTTCTTATCCAAAATTCTTGAGAAAATAGTTGCTAATCAAGTATATGAGCATCTAAACAGTAATGACCTGTTTAAAGAGTTTAAGTCAGGTTTTAGAGCTAATCACAGTACTGAAACAGCACTGGTGAAGGTTACTAATAATATTCTCATGGCCTCAGATAATGGACTTGTGTCTGTTCTGGTTTTGTGAGATCTCAGTGCTGCTTTTGACACAGTCGATCACAATATTCTCCAAGAAAAACTTGAACAATTTGCAGGGATCAAAGGAACAGCACTAGGCTGGTTTTATATCATATTTGTCAGACAGACTCCAGTTTGTTCATGTAAATGATAAATCTTCTTCACACTCAAGGGTTACTTGTGGAGTACCACAGGGCACTGTGTTTGGAGCAATTCTTTTTACTATATATATGTTTCCAATTGGTAAAATCATTAGACAGCATGGGATTAATTTCTACAGCTATGCCGATGATACACAACTATATTTATCCATGAATCCTGATTAATCAAATCAGTTATGTTGATTACAGGCATTTCTTGAAGACATTAAAACATGAATGATTCTAAACTTTCTGCTTTTAAATTCTGACAATACAGAAGTTGCCGTCTTTGGATCAGAAGCTTAAAAAAGAAACTGCTTAGTCAATCACTTCATCTGGCATTAAATTGGCCTCCAGTAATAATGTAAAGAACCTTTGTGTTTTTTTGACCAAGACATGACATTTAAATCCCATATTAAACAGGTTTCTATGATTTCCTTCTTTCACCTCCAGAATATTGCTAAAATTAGAAATATCCCATCCAGGAGTGATGCTGAGAAACTAGTCCACACATTTGATACCTTGAGGCTGGACTACTGTAATGCTTTACTATCAGGAAGTCCACAAAATGCAAAAAGAAAATCTTTCAGTTGATCCAAAATGCTGCAGCAAGAGTTCTTATAAATATTAAAAAGAGATATCACATTTCTCCTGTTTTAGCTTCCCTTCATTGGCTCCCTGTTAAATCCAGAATATAATTTAAGATCCTCCTTCTTCCATATAAAGCCCTTAATAATCAAGCTCCATCATATATCAGAGATCTGATTGTTCCATATGTTCCCAACAGAGCACTTCGCTCTCAGACTACAGGTTTACTTGTAGTTCCTAGGATTTCTAAAAGTAGAATGGGAGGCAGATATTTTAGTTATCAGGCTCCTCTCCTGTGGAACCAGCTCCCAGCTTTAGTCTGTGAGGCAGACACTGTGTCTACCTTTAAAGCCAGGCTTAAAATGTTTCTTTTTCATAAAGCTTATAGTTAGAGTGGCTTAGGTCATCCTGAGCTATCTCTGTAGTTATGTTGCTATAGGCTGACCACTTTTCTTCACTCTGCTATCTTTCTCTTCTACTATTCTCCAGTTGCATTTTTTTGCTGTTATTTTGACTGTTGACTTTGTTTTTTCTGAGCGCCTTTTTCTTCATAGGTCTCGACTGGGATGACACTCAGTAACAGAACAATCCTCTGTGTCCTGTTATCAACTTTTTACTTTCTTTGACATAGAAAGTATTCATACATCAGTTCTTTTTGTTCTTTCTGTGTGTCTGCTCTGTCTTCTCAAACCCCCAGACGGTTGTGGCAGATGGTCGCTCGTACTGAGCCAGGTTCTGGTTCTGCTGGAGGTTTCTTCCTGTTAGAGGGGAGTTTTTCCTCTCCACTGTCGCTACATGCTTGCTCAGTATGAGGAATTGCTGTGGTTGGAGCCTGCATGAACGGGGCACAACCTGAAGTCAATGACTTGATGCAATCTGCTGGGATTCCTTAACTTTTAAACTGATTGGAATGTTTGTATTATTGTATTGATATGACTTCTTTTAAAGTGCCTTGAGATGACATCTGTTGTGAATCTGCGCTAAATAAATAAACTGAATTGAAATTTAATTGAATTAAAGCTGTGTTCTTGATTCAACATTAAGAAAAAAACTAAGCATTCATGGCAAAGATCCATGGCAAAACCACTGCTGACCAAAAAGAGCACAAAGGCCATCTCGTTTGCACAAAAAACATCTTGATGTTCCCAAGATTATTGTGAAAAACATTGCATTTTTCAAAAAGTGTGGGTTCTCTGCATTTTTTTGCAGAGCTAACATAACATTTCATAAAAAGAACCTTACAACAACATTCAAACATGGTCGAGGTAGTGTGAATGTCTAGAACTGTTTTGCTGATTTAAGACTTGAGCAAATTGCCATAACTGATGTAGCCATGAGTTATGCTTTCTAGCACAACATCCTGAAGGAGAATGTCCAGCCATCAGTTTTCCCTTTAAATTTCAAATACTGTCATTTTTCCAAGGAGTTGAGTTGAACATAGGAGCTGATCTAGTTTTAACAAAATATATGCTTTCTAGAATGGAGAGGCAATGGTCATTCAAGAGATAAAAGAAGGAGATGAAGGCTCAGAAAAACAAGCAAGTTGAAGAAGAAATACAATAATGATCAGGCATATAAATGTGCTGAGAACAAATGCTGGCAATATTCAAGCTCGATGTAAAAACAAAACAGGGTCCAGAGCGTTACCTTTGGTATGTGTGGGACCAGACACATGCTGGATCAAGGTAAACGAGTCCCAGAGGGTGGCTTATGCAGTAGGACAGTGAGCCTATGCAACAAAGCAAGTCATAATGGCTCAACATCTGGGCTGCAGACAATATTTTGCAGTAGCATGAATAAAATCATCTGTTGCTGACAAGTAATGCTAAGCTTCTTTCTTTCTTTCTTTCTTTCTTTCTTTCTTTCTTTCTTTCTTTCTTTCTTTCTTTCTTTCTTTCTTTCTTTCTTTCTTCAATGGACTTTCACACCACTCCTGACCCTTACGAAAAAAACGAATGGTTTCACATGGGAAAAATTATGTGAGCCCATGTGAAACTCACATCTGAAAACATGTTAAAAAACATGTGAGGTGCGTGAAAAACATGTGACCACCTGTGTTTTGCACACATTTCCCATGTGGATTTGGAATATTTTCATGTTAATAAACTGTGAAACCCATGGACATTTACATGTGAAGCCCTTGGGATAATATGTAAACCACATGTGAAACGTGTTATTTTCCACATACAACCTACGGGGCCAGGAGTGAGGTGTTTTGACTTTTAAACGGAGGGTTGCCGGTTCGAGCCCCTGCTCCGTCCGTCTCAGTCGTTGTGTCCTTGGGCAAGACACTTTCCCCTTCTGCATACTGGTGGGAGTCAGAGGGCCCGGTGGTGCCAGTGTTCGGCAGCCTCACTTCTGTTAGTGTGCCCCAGGGCAGCTGTGGCTACAATGTAGCTTGCCATCACTGGTGTGTGAATGACTGAATGCATTGTGAAGTGCTTTGGGGTCCTCAAGGACTAAAGAAAGTGCTATACAAGTACAGGCTATTTACTATTTACATGTGAAAAAATTACAAAGAAAGATCCAGAAATTGCAAGAAATTTAATCTGAAGACCTATGTGATAACATGTGAAGGTAAAACCCATGTAAAACCATACATGTGAAGTCCAAGTGTGCTACACATGTGGTTTACCAGGTATTACATGGGATAACATATGATCCCATGTGAAGAACATGTTCAACCCATGTGACTTTTCCATAAGGAGAGTAGTCAATCAGCATTGAACCTTACATAAGGAATTCTGGATAGCAGGGCCAGGGGCACCTGAACATTTGGACTACCCTGACACTTTTGGTAAGAAGCAAAATCATCATGCCATGAAAAGGAATTCAACTAACAAACAAACAAACAACAAATGAACAACAAAAACAAAGAGAACAACTTTGTGCTAACAAATCACTTTGGATACTGGATGTTCATTAGGCTAAGGGGTGGGGGGGTGGGGGGGGGGGTATATTCTTCAAGACTTTCCACTGGGCTGTTTCATATTTAAGACCTATGTTTCATAAAATGATATAAAACAGCATTCAAAACATTTTTCCAGCTTTTCGGACATGAGCGACCATAAATTATTCATATTAGGAGCAGAAGTTGTCAAAGTGTCTGTGTCACTATTAAAGATAATTTGTTTATTATTTAACAACAACAAAAGAGAGTAAATGTCACACCTTAAACTTTCTTTTGCATCATATATTAGCGGTATATAGGTTCCTTTCAGTTTTAATAAATTTTTGGATGGTTTGGTGTGTTCACGGATCAGAAAATAACCAGATAGTTTTGGTTGATTTCATCACTGGACAGCAACGCATTCTCGATGCAGTCATTACTACAGTGTGTGAGCAACATTCGACATTTTAAATGGCAACAAAACTGGGATGTCAAACTTTAAAAATACTAGCTTCTGGAAAATGAATGCCATGCTTATTGATTTATCAGTTGCTATATGCATTGTTGTCTATAAACTTGACTTTAAAGGGAATCTATCCATAACTATGTTTACATTTGGGAAGAAGCACATTAAAGAAGAAGTAGTCCTTTCCATTAGAAGTACTTGGATTGTGAGTACATTCTTCTCTCTCATTCTCTTTTCTCTAGCTTATATAAGATTGGCTCAGTGAGGTAAATTGTTTCATGCACCCAAACCTGTTTAACGCCAGGGCCACAACACACAGTATTCCAACCACTGCATCCCTTCAGCAGACAAATATTTAGCTCAAGGCTGCTCCCAAGGCAGGACTGCTGTATTAGAGCATGGATTTCTAACTTTCTTACCAGAAAGCCAGATCTGTAAACATTGCCCCAAACTTACTCTCATCCCAACCCCCTCCTGTGATGCGCTTGTTCATGATCTACAAAGACAGGCATGATAATTTTCATCCCATGTTTTTCTCTGTCTTTGTTCTTCCAGTGCACTCCCATTGGCGGCCACGGATTTGTGCTGGACAAATACAAGTGCCAGTGCAGGAAAGGATTTTATCATCCCAGCCGAGTGGCCCTCAATGGCTTTAAAAGTAGGTAACAAATCTTATTGTACAGTATTTTAAAAAGCTGCATTGTGCAATTTTCTGCCAGATCAAAAGACTGATTGTAACGCTCACATAAAGGAATACAACTTCCTCTTTCAGCTGACAGGTATATCCTTTATGTGATGCGCTTTTAGAACTTTTAAATCTGTATCCAGCCTCTAGAGCTGGAAAGCCTCAAATTCCTAAAAAAGGATTCTGACTTTGCTTACTGTGGAAAAATACTATGAGTGTGTTTGGACTCTGAATGGCAAGGCAAGGCAATTTTATTTGTATAGCACACTTTCAATAACAAGGTGATTCAAGATGCTTTACATGATTAAGAGGTAAAATAAAAACAGCAGTAAAACACAGACAAAGCATATAAAGTAAAAACAGCAATAAAGCACGAAGCATATACAGATACATCAAGGCATTACAAAGCATATAATGTAAAAACAGCAAGAAGGATACATAAAACATGATACATCAAAACATTACTTAAAGCGTAACAGGTGTCACTTAACTCACATACAGTAGGGCAAAACAGTATTTGGCACCCACACCGTTTTTGCACATTGTCCCATTTAAAAAGATGAAAGGTCTGTAATTTTCATCATGATGATGGAAATTAATATCACATTCTGTGCATTGCCCTTTTGTTTTTTGGGACAGGGACCTTTGTTTTTTTTGCAACAGGGACTTTTCTCTACAATGTGGGTGATGCAAAGCACCTCGGAAAAGCAACGGTGTGTAGAGCTGTTCGTACAGTATGCCTGGCGCTAAAGCGGTTCATGCACACATTTGTACAGTTCCCTGGCAAAGAAACCCCCTGCATGTTATCAAAGAAGAAATCCACAGAGTGGCAGGTTTGTCCTTTCTGGAAAAATGTATGGGGAACATATAGAAATTTTTTCATGTACTCATATTGTTCATATCCATCTAGCTATCCTTACAAAAATATGGTTTCACTGTAGTAAACCCATTTTTCTTTGGCAAATGATCACCATTTGTACAACTAGTTTTACTACACGTACTATGGGTTTTTAAGGCCCAGCCATGCTTAAGTTGTGGTTAACATTCTTTTGGTTGGACTTAACTTTTAAATATCACTTTGGATTTCAGGGTTCCCAAATGTGATTGGTTGCATCAAGGGCACCCACATTGCTATTAAATCTCCCTCAGTCAATGAGGGAGACTATGTCAACAAGAAATCTGTTCATAGCATTATGTGCAGGCAACTGAAGTTCTTGATCCCTAATTTTTCCGTTTTAAAGCCATAAAACTCATCATTGCTTCCCCCTAACTAGATAATATATGATGCGACCCACCTCATCACCAACGTTGAGGCCAAATGATACCGGAATTTTTAGGGAGTCATCCTTATGCCACTGTCTTCAATAGGTTATGGTTTGCTGTACACCATGTTTTTTTTTTTTCTTTCTACTATAGTTGTATTAAACACTTCAACCATTACATGAGACTACAATGGTTATTTGCTGGGGGACAAAGGGTACCCTTGTGTGCCCTACATGATGGCACCCTACCCTGGACAGAAGACCAGATATAACTTGGCTCCTAGCCGAACACGGGCCAGGGCAGAGATGGCATCCTTAAGGCGAGGTTTCAATGTCTGCGTGGCCTCAGGGTCAGTCCAGGGAGGGCCTGTGACATCATAGTGGCTTGTGTTGTCCTTTACAATGCTTAAAGGAGAGAGCCACCCCCCACACCCAGATGAAGATGGCGGAGTGGAACCCCCAGTTAACATAACTGACCACAGAGATGGGAGAGTCCTCAGAGACTTAATTTGTCAAAATCACTTTAAAGTGTTCACATTAAACAATGTCTAATTTCTTTATTTCCTGAAATAAAAAAAGAAGATTCTTTTGTTAATTATTTGGTATACTATTTCACATGTAACAAATCCATCTTCACAGACAGTTCCCACCTTCAGGCGGTGCTCCGGTATTTCTAATTCAAGTTTGGTCTTTTGTATAGTTATTTTTATGGGTTCAATATCATGCCACAGACGATTTGTGCGTGCAAAAAGATTTTGAATGCGTACAAAAAAGATTTTGCATGTGAAATGATGTTTTGTAGTTGTATAAAACAAGTCGTGCTTGTAAAAAAAAAAATCTGAACCTGCAGAAACATTTTGTGGCTGTGCAAGAAACCTTTGTCTGCAGAAATATTATTTGCAAACCTATAGATCAGTTTCGTAGTTGTGGTTTTTTTCTGTGTGTGTGCAAATTAAATTTGTACCCGTAAAAGTTTCGCCATACAAAATATCTGTACGAGTGAGACATCTCGGGCTCGTGTGCAACACTGCACCTATGAGCTCACAAAACAAAAACCTACAACCACAAAAGGTTTTTACAGATTGAAGTCAGTCAAATTCGTGCCACTAACGGCCAACCAGGAGACTGCATACTGGCGAGCCAAACAGCCAATGACAGATGACGACGGCTCTGTTTTTGTGTTTCATGTTGACTTGGGACAGAGTTCTTCTGGCTCCACAAGGATTGCATCTCATTAAGCGTGAAGTCAATATATGCCTAAGTCAATGATAATATTATTGTACCCTTAACGAATTGGTGGCAAAAGGAAGTAATTCTGGACTAGTTATCCAACACACTGAAACAAATGTTAAATTATCCATTATCCAGGACCCCCTGACCCCAAACTGGGAATAGGGGGTAGAAAATGAATGAATATTAAAAATGAAGAGTGTTGAGAGATATTTGTTAAACTAAAATACTCTGTCGGTTATTTTTTGCCAAGCCAACATTCTTTTCTTTTTTTTGCTGATGGAGGTATATTGCTTTTTTTCATAATGATGGGCTTGCCTTCCTCATAGGCCAGCATTAACACTTCCAACTCTGTTCCTGTGAAGTATGCTGCCCTTTTTTTCTCCCCTTCAGTTTCCATTGTGACTCGTGAATCCGACAATCCATTGAGAGGGTCTTTATGTATTGAGTGTGCGAGCTCATTAACTCTGGGTTACCAGGAGGGGGTTGATTAAGCTAACTCTTATCAGGTTTTTTGTAATTGACATACTCAGAGTTAGGAGGATTTGGGTTGATTAACCATGAGTTCAGAGTTTACCACATGGTAAGTTAACCAGGTTATTTTGGAATACCCCTCAGAGATTAATGTAATTTGATCTAAAGTGTTTAGATTAACCCCAAAATAAAAAGCGGGATACCTTGTGAAACTGGTTGAAACTGGTAAGAAGCTGTCTAATTATCCACAGATAAATGAGTGTTATAGGCAAAGAGGTAGTCATTAGGGCTGTCAAATGATCAAAATTTTAATCTACTTAATCACAGGGTAGCTGTAAATTAATCATGATTAATTGACCGAAAAGTAACATTTTTGGTGTAAATAAAGGACAAAACCGGATGCTGTTGCTCTTTTTTTAAGGAATTACAGGAGAGATGCATGGAACTTTTGTTTTGAATTCCACAATCACCTTTACACGTGGGGCTTTTTAACTATTACTCTTTTAGCCAGTTGCTAAGGTAAACTAACTGGTTAACATTTTCTGAATGTAAAGCTGACAGTTTCTGATTCAATTTTGGACAACCCTGAGCATCCTCTTCATGGGACTATCCTACAACAATGGTGTCTTCGGTCAGAGGCTTCTTCAGTTTTGCTGCGACACAGACTGCTACAGGAGATCATTCCTGCTTACAGCCATCAGGATCTACAATAGCTCCTTGAAAAATTTATATTTTGACCTACAACAACACTTAATTTCTCTCTGGGAGGAATTAAGTATTTTTTTAATTGAAATTTTCGGACTAATAGAGGGATGTTGCAATTTGTATACGGTCCCTGCGCATTCGCGCACCAGCAGGCTCTGCATAGAGGCCAATGCAAGTCTCCCCGCGCGGAGGACGGCTCGTTTTGAGGAAAATACGATTGGAGCTCGCAGTCTACCTTGCTGTGATTGCACTGATGTGTCGGTTTTGTAAAAGCAATGCTCCGATGATAAGTTATTGATCCGCAAAAGACGAATTTGTGAATATTTTTCTAACTTTTCGGAGCTTCTTCTTCTTTTTCCCCCAAAAGACGTCGTCATCTGTCATTGGCTGTTTGGCTTGCCAGTATGCAGTCTCCTGGTTGGGCGTTAGTGGCACGAATTTGACTGGCCTTCAATCCGTAAAAACTTTTTGTGGTGGTAGGTTTTTGTTTTGCGAGCTCATAGGTGCAGTGTTGCACACGAGCCCGAGATATTTTGTATGGCGAAACTTTTACGGGTACAAATTTAATTTGCACACACACAGAAAAAAAAAAACACAACTAGGAAACTGACCTATATGTTGGCAAATAATATTTCTGCAGACAAAGGTTTCTTGCACAGCCACAAAATGTTTCTGCAGGTTTAGATTTTTTTTACAAGCACGACTTGTTTTATACAACTATTAAACATAATTTCACATGCAAAACCTTTTTGTACGCATACAGAATCTTTTTGCACGCACAAATCATCTGTGGCATGATATTGAACCCATATATTTTCTTCTACTCCATTTAGAGCTGTATATAGTCCATCTCTAGTTCGCTTTTTCTTATCTGCCTTTGAAGATGGACCTTATACAGCTCCTTTCCTGGCAGCGGGAAAGGATGAATAAAAGGATTGTTCAGTGATACAAGAACATATTTACAGAAGGACAGCTGTAGATAAGTTATTACACTGCTAAGATCATGTGTTAAGGAACAAGAACCCTCATCTGTTTATAAATTCCCAGCCATATTCTATGAACAGACGATGACAATGTGTTAGTCTTATGTTAAATGGGGTGTGTATTATATAATATGCATACCTCTGTGGGTCTCCCAGCATTGTCCAGTTCTGTCACAGCAGAAATGGTCTCTTCATCTTCATCCTACAGTAGAAAAAAATGCAAGTCTTCTTTATATGGACAAAAAAAGAGAAAAATCTGATGGTACTAAGAAACTAATGGTACCTGACAATCATTTACAACTGACTCTCTGGAGGGTCCAAAAAGACAATGCATCCACCAGAAACTGCAGGACAAAGCCCATGACATATTACAAACAATGAAAAACAATTTCACAAACACATTAGTAATATGTATGAGTATTTCAAATAAGATTACAGTACACATCATATGCAGCTGAATGAAATATTCCTGCATTGTGAAACAATGACTACTGCTAAGTGCATTAAAAAGCCTTTAAGTGGCAGCAATGATAGTGGTTGAGTTGGAATATATTAGTATATGTTGTAAACTTACATTTCACAAAGTCACTGGAAGGCAGACTCTGATGATGAAGTGCCTCCAGAAATGCCATCAACCACTGGTCGGCCCTTATTCATGGACAGAGCCAACTCTTCAGCTGGGGTGAGGGGAGATGGTGGTGGCCCCCCACCAGTTAGACCGGCCTCAGCCTTCTTTCGATTAGCTACATGATAGGAAGAACGCAGAAAAAATTACTTAATAGGCTTACATATCTCCAGTAATTATTTTATTTCAATCCTACCTTTTTGGAGAATGTTTTTGTGTTTCATTTTGACTTGGGACAGATGTCTTCTGGCTCCACAAGGATTGCATCTCATTAAGCATGAAGTCAATATATGCCTAAGTCAATGATAATATTATTGTACCCTTAACGAATTGGTGGCAAAAGGAAGTAATTCTGGACTAGTTATCCAACACACTGAAACAAATGTTAAATTATTCATTATCCAGGACCCCCTGACCCCAAACTGGGAATAAGGGGTTGAAAATGAATGAATATTAAAAATGAAGAGTGTTGAGAGATATTTGTTGAACTCACACATTTACTCTGGCGGTTATTTTTGCCAAGCCAACATTCTTTTCTTTTTTTTGCTGATGGAGGTATATTGCTTTTTTTCATAATGATGGGCTTGCCCTCCTCATAGGCCAGCATTAAAACTTCCAACTCTGTTCCTGTGAAGTATGCAAGCTCATTAACTCTGGGTTACCAGGAGGAGGTTGATTAAGCTAACTCTTATCAGGTTTTTTGTAATTGACATACTCAGAGTTAGCAAGATTTGGGTTGATTAACCATGAGTTCAGAGTTTACCACATGGTAAATTAACCAGGTTATTTTGGAATACCCCTCAGAGATTAATGTAATTTGATCTAAAGTGTTTAGATTAACCCCAAAATAAAAAGCGGGATACCTTGTGAAACTGGTTGAAACTGGTAAGAAGCTGTCTAATTATCCACAGATAAATGAGTGTTATAGGCAAAGAGGTAGTCATTGCTCCAAAAGCAACATGGAAAGCCAGATTAAAGTCAGTCTGATAAAACTAAAGCTGAAGTGTTTGAGCATGGAGACAATTCTTTCATTTGGAGGAAAACTGTGGGAGCCTGCATACCTTCCCAAACTGGAAGTATGGGGGTGGTAGCTGGGCTGATCCTAAGCAGAATCTTATGTGGGGCCCTACTTCCTGTTTAAATCACTGGCATTAACAGATTTTCTATACACATTTTGTCCAATCAGGAAGACGGGGTAGAGTTTTATTGGGTGAGCTTAAAAGCAATCAAGGATAATTGTTTATTATTTGCTGAGACGTATTTATGAACATACTGAGGCTAAAACACAAAGAACAGATTCAACTCATAACATCAGATTGTAGCTATGATAATCAGACTTTGAAAATAACTGTACAATTTTATAAAATAAACATGGCAATTTCTTTGAACATCACATTTTTAACTATTTCAAGTCTTTTAATTATTTTCTGCTGAAACTGTCCGATCAGATTTAATATCATCTTCCTTTTTAATAAACAATACACACATTTGAGATCTGTTTTAAAATTATTTCCATCCATCCATTTTACTGTACTCGTCCATCCTATGGAGGGTTGCGGGGAGGGGGGGGGCTGGTTCCCTATCTCCAGCAGTCACGGGGCGAGAGGCGGGGTGCACCCTGGACAGGTCGCCAGCCCATCACAGGTTTTTTTTTTTTTTTTTTTTTGTGGGACCAATGATGTTTTGGGGGCCTTAAGCAGCAGCAGCTTACCTTGCTTATTCCTATGACCTTCCTGTGAGTGGCAGCATCATGTTGTGTGGGTGTTTTTGCTGCAGGAGGGTATTTCACGAAATGGATCACACAATGAGGAAAGAACATTATATGGTAATACAGAACCAGTGTCTCAAGATGTCAGCCAGGGAGTTACAACGCACTCAGTGTTTTGGGGTGGCCACCACAAAGCCCTCAAATAAATCATTTCAATCCCATACAAATTCGCTGAAAAGAGGTCTCTCTTATTTTTTCTAATTTTTACGTTTACGTTTAGTAAACAATTATTTAACACAATATTTCCTAAATTGTAACTGACCTACAACGAGAAAGGTTAAGTCTGATTTAATTTCAGTGAGCAGATGGCTATATCTTTCTTCATGTGGTGTATGTTAATATCTAGTTTACAGCACCGTGCAAACCAAACAGATTTTTCCTGAAACATGCTTTGTATTTGAACATCTTTATTCTAAGCTGACTGAAAGCAGGGCTGTGTGCTTGGGCAGAAAGGTTGCCCCTGATGAGGAACAAATAATCAAAATGTTCTGATTGGTTCCGACTCCCGACTCCAACATGCAGCGCCCATGGGAGGCTAATATACTAAGCTGGAGCTCTATTAAAATGCCTTGTGATGAGGCCTGTAGTCAAGAGGCTCAGTGTGGGAAGAGAGTCATTTTCCAAACCCCATGCAGACCACCTCTTTAGAAAAACGCAGCTGATAGCAACTTTGACTTTCCTGCCTGAAACCTGAGTTTTATTCTTTGCGAAAGAAAAAAAAAAGGATCAAAGTGGGAACAGGTTTCATGTTGTTCCCTGGACAACAACCTGAAAGAAACCCAACGTGCCTATAGAAGCTTCTCTTCATCTTTCTTTGCCATGTCTTGTAGGTTAGAGTTCATTTAAAATAATGCATAGAGCTGAACTCCACAGCTCTTTATATTTAGAAGAAAAGATTAAGTTCTTGGCATAGCTTAGTTTCTTCTCCACCCGTCCTCTGTCTTCCATTGGCCTGAAGCTTTTACTATTAAGTTATAACTCAGTCAAACTCAGTCAAATTATAACTCAGTCAAATTCAACATATTTATGTTATCAGTTAGAGAAGTTCACCCTTAACAGAACAAAAGAAGACGGCACTAGAAATACATGGAAAAGCTAATTTTGTTTATCCAAAGTGCGGTCAGTTTTCCAGCTGTCTTTTTTTTTTTTTACTGAGGCTTTTATCTAAGGTGAAATCATTTTTAACCTTTAAAAACTTTGAATGGGTGATCCAGGCTTTTATTACATCTCAGCTGGACTATTGGAACTCTTTATTTGTCAGAGTTAATGGGACCTGGCTTGTAAGACTGCAGCTGGTCCAGAATGCTGCAGCTCGTCTTCTGACGCATACTAATAGGCGCAGACATATTTCCCCGGTATTTGCCTCTCTTCACTGGCTCCCTGTTCACCACAGGATCGATTTAAAAATTGTGTTAACTTATAAAGCCCTGAATGGACAGGCCCCTGTGTATTTATCTGATCTCTTGCACCCTTGCGCACCCTCTAGAGCTCTCAGATCAAATGATCATTTGCTTTTAGCTGTACCAAGGTCCAGGCTGGTTTAGAGGCGAGAGAGAGTTTAGGGTTGTACCCCCCAAGCTCTGGAATAACCTCACACTACACGTCAGGCTCCAACTGTCAATCTGTTTAAATCGCTTTTAAATACACATTTGTATTCACTGGCTTTTACTACAGTATGAGCAGTGGAGTCTCTGGCGTGATGAGTTAGGTGGGGCACAGCAACTCAACACCTAATAGCAGCAACTAATTCCTCTGTGCTGGATACAATCTGAGTTTGATAAATAATATTGATTGCTACTTTATGTGATTCATTTAATGTTGATTCAATTTTAAAAGAACCACAAAATAGCACACATCTACACACTACAAATACCATTTTATGTAAATGTAATTGAAGAATAAAATCTTTTTTATAGCCACCATGAAATTACAAATAAAGGGTCACTCACCAGGGTTGTTCTTCTTGAAAAAAAAAAATGCAGATCTATCATCTTGGCAAACTTTTCAATAACTTTATAATCTTTCAAATAATCCCCTTTAAATCTATGATAATCTCTTAAAGTCCTTGAGCGATGTCAAAATCCACTGGCTGGTGACGTCCCAAATCTCAAATTTTTGTTCTGGAGGCAACATGCAAAATTTAGACTTCATCAAAAAAACTACTTCCTTCTTTTTTCTTTTTCTTTTTTGTCTTGGTAGCTAGCAATATATAGGATATTAGATGACTGCACACTTCTATCGAAAAGAATTTAAACGTGATGTTTGCTATTCTGACATTTTAATAAGAGTTATGCTGCACAACCAACTTTCGCATTTGGCAAAACGGGGCGCATCACTTCCTGCTATGGTTTGATAGCGAGATCTTTTCTTCTTACTCTAATTTCAAGGAAACTGCACGCCAGATGACTCATTACTGCCTTTCTCTATCAAGGAATGTAGCGGAATCTCAGCTTGGGGCCGTGGCATCTGTGGCCCTCGGCTGTCTACTGAGCGCACGTTGCGCATGCGCACTGTGATTTCAGATGTTCGTCGTTTAAACAAATGTTAAGGGGCCGGCCCCAGTCGCTGCTTCAAGAGGATTTAGCCCACTGAGCTTGTCAGTATTCTGGCAAAGACTTAGACAGTTATACACAAATGTTTGTAACAGAATCTTCTTGTTAACAGAATCGGTCTTTATATAATATCAGTCTGTAAAAAACAACCCTGTTCTACTGATTGATTTAAGCATGGCGTGTATAGCGCTCCACAGCGACATCTGGTGGGGCCGGGCCCCACCGCCCCCGAATGCAGAGAAGCCACAGAGTATGAAAGTTATTGGGGGGCTTTTAATTTAGTTTTAGTTTGTATTTCTGTCTGCTGCTGTTTCATTAATTCTGTACAGCACTTTGGTCAACGTTGTAATTAAATGTGCTATATAAATCAATTTAACTTGAGCTTGAACTTAATGTTGTGTCGGGTAACAATAGAACTGCTTTGCTTTTAGTTTATTCTTGGTGTTTTTAGTGCTTTTCTTTCTCATCTTGCTTGCTCTATGTGTCTTTTAATGTCTTTTTCTTGTATTTTCTGGTTTCCTTGTGAGATTGTTTTCTTCTTTATTGTGCTTTCTGTTCAGACATTGCCTAGGCACTCACTTCAAATTATTTCTTATCATCACATTGGTCCCCGTGTCTGTATTATATACATCATCCTGTCATTCGTCAGTTTGGCTGTTCATCACCCCTGGCATTGCATCCACATGGGTCTCACTGTTAAACATTTCTCAGGCAGCTTTTAGATTCTCTCTTTCTTTTTTTTGATACACTCTAACGCACTCACTGCTAGCATGATTGGAAAGTGACATAATGTCATGCCCTATCTGCCAGATTGTTTGATAGCAGTTGGTCAAAAACAAAAGCAGAGCATTGGAGATGCATTGCTTGTACTTGTAGCTGCAAATAAAATATTTTGTTATCCAATGGACAAACCTAAGCAGCAGAAAGGCATTTTTTTAAATTCTCCACACCTGAGGTCTGCAACTCCAGTCCTCAAGTTCCATATGTCCTGCAACTTTTGGATGCATCCCTTCTCCAACACACCTGAATCAAATAAAAGGTTAATGACCAGGCTACTATAAAACTTGAACCGGAGTTGCAGGCCTCTCCTCTAGAGCAAGGTTGGCAAGCAGCTCTATTGCCCACAATGAGCAAGTACATCCTCACTGATCAGCTGTAGCACCTCTTCGGAAACACGACGTATATACCTATAATCTTCTGTTCAAATATAGTAAAAGCGAATAAAGTAAATCGGCTGGCCCAGTCCTCTCAGCCTATATGTAACCAAACAAAATTGGCCCTTTAAGGAATTTGCTACGACGTCAGTATATCGTATGTTTTGGCAGTAAGTGGTGTCACCGATCAGCGCCAAAAGGTCGGTCCACTTATCATAGCTTTTCTTATTTTCTTTTCCTTCCATTCTGCTGCGCCAGCAACTCTTCCAGTTTTACAAATGCTGGTTGTTTGGTGATGTCTGCTGATATCATTTTCCACTGAGTTACAACCAATCAACATGACTTAACCACAGCTCTCACCCAGCGAATCTACCGGGCCATTTCCCACTATATACCCCAAAGGTCATGTCTGTCATGTTTATCTATCACTGCATGAGTTATATTTATTATTATATTTATTTTTTCTAACAAAAGCTTTAAAAAACTATTCAAAAATTATCAGAATGATATTATATGGCCAAAAGAAATGTTATGAATTGATCAGGGCTACACAGTAGTGGGATCAGGACCTGGGTGAAGGCCCTTTAACAAAGGTTGAGTTCGATTCATTTATGAACTCAAAATAGCTTTTAGCCCCACAGCTGGGGAAAATTACCCCTCGAGTCCTTATATTCTGAGGTTAGAGACAGTTAAATGTGACCAGAATAGGCTGCTGAAATTTGAAGTGCCCATTTTTCCAACATGTCTTTACTATTTACACAACTGCATTCTTATTCTTTCATTGATTCAATACCATCAACAATACTACATTGTTTTTGCTTGAATTTTGACTGAAACAAATTATTTTTATTTACTGAAAACCCTTTCTGGGCAAAAAAGATAAAGGCTAGTAGACAAGAGAGTCCTCTATATCTGGCATTCACATCAAATCTAAATCAATATACAGATTGTAACTGGAACAAATTAAACTAACTCTGGAAAGAATGATGGCTAAAGATGACCAATCTCATTGACTTTCAGCAAAAACGGTGCCCATTTTAAATTTCTACCTTCTGCCCCTCCTCACTACACCTTTTACTCACTGCAAAAGTCGAATGACTTTATGCTGAATCAAAAAATGGGCTTCTCCTGAAAAGAAAAGAAAATCTGGACCCAGGTTATTGATTATTGTATTTTTAACACATTCTCATGGAATAGTTTTCCACCAGAGAAACTGTGCGCTTCTTGAATCAAGATAAGGTTTCATGTGTTTTAAATATTTTTTAAATCAAATATAGGTTTCAAAATACCCACCTATGACAACTTGAAAAGCAACAGCATTGTATGCAGGTAGCACTGATTGACAAATTAAAAGATAACAGGTGCTGGTTTGAGAAAGCTTACTAAAAGAAGTGGGACAATGAGGACGGTGTCACAGTCTTTTATCCTCCATTCATTTATTGTTACTCATCATTGTTATTCATCTGCTTAATTAAGAGCTGAACTCTTTTAATCATCACCCAAGGCTCTGGGATTTATTGGAGTAATGATTTTTAATCTCCCAAACTGATCAACTGAGCAGTTATAAGAAGTCACAGTGGAATGGAAATAAATGCACTAATAATCCTTGAAAATCTTACAGTATATTCGCCCTGAGATCTGATAAAATATGAACATCTAGAAGGCTTTACTTCTTTGAGCCTCATTAGCATGTGTGAATAAAGCCATTAAGATTTAAATGAAACTATTAATGTATCCTCACTTCCTCAGACAGGGAGCAGAGCTCCTACAGAGAAGAGACTTCTGAGTTGTCCAACAAGTGCCTGCCGTGCAGGGAGGGCTGCCCATTCTGCCAGGACGACACCCCCTGTCTGGTGCAAGAAGACGGCAGTCTGCGGCTCGCCGTGGCCTCCTTTCAGGGTCTTTGCATGATGTTGGACCTGGCGAGCATGCTGGTGGTTTACCACTACAGGAGAAACAAGGTAAGCGGGACAGATGAACGTCGTGAAAGAATACTTGAGGGGTACTTTGATTTGTAGAGTGACTCTTTTGGTCTGCCCAGTAATGTTATTCTGCAACCAGTGGGTTGCTGTTTTGAACCTACCATCCATCCATGTCAATCACTTACCTGTTATGTCCTTGGAAAAGACACTTCACCCGATTTGCCTGCTGGTGGTGGTCTTCAGTCAGTGTGTCCCAGGGCAGCTGTGGCTACAATGTAGCTTACCACCATCGGTTTGTGAATGTGTGCATGAATGGGTGAATGAGTGATTGTAGTGTAAAGTGCTTTGGAGTTCTCGGACTTGTTAAGCACTAATAAAGTACATTTCATGGTTTGTTAGGAGAAAACCCAAATGCACCGAGGCATTGAAACATTGATTTAATTAAACAAAAGGAACTTACAATGGAATGCAGAAGGACCAGAAAATACAGGAATTAGAGAACAGGACGTATTCACGAGGAACCAGCGAGTTGTGACTGAATGAAAACTGCTTAAGTACTGAGGAGGGAGTGAGGAAATGACAGAGAAACTTGAGGACTAATTAGTGAAAGCAGATGCAGGTGGGAGTAAGAGTAGAGAGATTGAGAATGAAATACAGCTGGGCACGGAGGCAGAATGGCAAGGAGGAAACAGAGAGGAAGGCTAAGAACAAAACATAAGAAATGACTAGACAGATAACTATTCTAAAGAAGGACAAATTCTAGCGGTAAAAGATATCAAAGGAAATGAGAGCAAAGGAACCCAAGAGACACCCAAAGAAGCATTAGAGAGGAGAAAACAGAACTGATGGAAATAAACACACCAGACAAGGATTCTTGATAAGAAGACCAACTAATGAAGTTTAACAGAAGTAACCGGGACAAATTATGAAATAAGGAAAAAGCTAATACAAGATTAAACAAAGGTAAAGAATGTCTAAAGACAGGAAGTGAAAATATGAAAGGGAGACAGAGCCAAAAAAGTAACACTAAGATCCTAAAGTATAAATTAACAAAAGCTAACACCAAGAAATAAACTAAAATGATAAGGTAAACTGAATAAGGAAATTAAATAACTGAAACTCAAAACACAAACACCTAAGGAACCTAACAGTACATTCCATTTACCATTTCATCTGTTTCAGTTGCTTCAGTTCAGGCTGTTTAGCTAAGCTTAGAAGAAGTAAAAGATCACACTTTGTTTACAGCTAGAGGTGCCATGATCAAAGTTTGATCTTCCGATTAAAATTTTTGTAAATTCGGATTTATTTTTTTCCTAGCCCTCCTGCGGTGAGTACTCATTAATTATTTATAGTAGGAGCAGAACCAACATCAGGCCAAGGGAGTGTTAGAGCAAACAAAGACAATAGAATAAAGAGTACACATTGCAAATTATTTGTACCATTTTATATTAGTAATTTGAGCAGCTAGCATTACAAAAATAGCAGTTTCTGTGTTTGTAGACCAGTAGTGTCCAAACATTTTGCCATATGAGCCAAATTCGACAAGTTGAAATTTATTTGGGGCACTTTTTTTTTCTATTAATAACACAAACTTTTATTTTGGTTTTTTGTTGTTGTATTTTTTTCACCTTCTCACCAATAAAGAAAATATTTTAATGAAACAAAGTAGTCCAATTTACATAGAAATGAGATCTGTAAATCCTTGTAGATCCAAACTACAAATAGGGTTTTGTAGAGTTTCGTGGCTTTTTTTAAGGAAAGGCATTTAGTTTCGTAATTATCTTAAGGTTGAATGTTTTCTAGCTTGCTTCCTGTATTTACCCAGGTTAAATGAATAGGTCCACCATGGTCTGTTTCTGATTCACTGGATGTTTGTGGTTCTATTTACTATGAAACTAAAATGAAAAAGACAAAAACATAGTGTTGTACCTTACATTTTCCATGTGACATTATCATGGCAAAAATTTCCATTTCCAAACAGCTGTAAGCATTTCTTAATCTAGTGTGTTTCATGACAGATTGAGCTGAAAATGAAAAACACAGAGAAACTTTGCTGTACTCCATTCTGCCTTCCTGTTATCTGGTGAAAGCCTTGCTCTCTCTCACAGCCCGAATAAACCGCAGACATGTCTCGAAATGGCTTGAAAATACAATTGTTCAATTTTTTAAATGGATTCGTAGAATTCTGTGTTTCCTGTGACATTATTTTAAACATTTTACACATTAGCCTTTTTCTCCTTAGTAACGATTTGCACACTGATGAGTGTATTTTTAGTGCAGTCTAGATAGCGCTTAAGTGGTCAATCACCAGTCAGGGCCAATCAAACTCAAAATCAGCCAGTTCTGATCACCAGCTGATTTCTGAGTATATCTCTACCTGCATCTACTCATCCATTCTTCATATTATTTTTCAAGGATATAGAAGCTAATTAGAACAAATGTTTTGCTCGTGCCTGCACTCATTTCTACATCTGAAATCTAGCCTTTTATAGTTGTTCTCTTTCAAGTTCTAAAAGAAAAGTAACTCGTTTTCCATCAGTGCGCGTCAGTCCCAGAAAGTCAAGCTCTTAGGTAAAAATGTCTACTTTGTCTCTATTCAAAATTCTATCATAAATTGAGAGAAGGACAAAGGCTTTCACGTAAAATTTGAGAACAAGAGTTATGATTAGACTTTCTAAAATTGGTCTCATTGTGCCTTTCATCAACCTCCCACTCTCTTAAGTGCCAAAAACCATTAGTGGCAATCATAAAGGACCAATTACAGATTAAATCAAGACATGGAGCTATGCAGCAAAAGGAAACACATTTAGATAAGATCAAGATACTGTTAGCCAAGTATGTTTAATGCTTTATCCTTAGCCTAAGGGAGAAAAGGTCTTTATGACTTACTATTATTATTATTCTAATCCACAAATATTTAACATCCACTGCACATAAGCACTCATTTCAAGTTGTTGCGTAAGATGCTCTTTGGCAGCAGAAATGAATTAGATACAAAATCTTCCCAGTGTACCTTGTCTCTAAACAGCCTTCAGGCAAAGATGAGCTGGAACTTTGATAAGAGAGCTATATTTAGATCATATGTGCTATTCCTTTAGAATCTCCCTATTTTTTTATAATTTTTTTTTTATTCACAAGAAATGTCCCTGGGGGCTTTTAGAATCAAACCACAGCAAAGTCCTCAGTGAGTTTCATATGGATAATTAAATGCAACCCAGAACATTTCTGCTTCAAGATAACACAAGGCCTTAAATAAATATATTTGCCGAAACCCCCCTTTCTGTTGTTTTGCTTTGAAACAGGCAATTATTCTGTTTGTTTTTTGTTTTTGCCTGAAATGAACTGAAATGCAAATCGGAACTTGTTACTACTGAACCCGAAGGTTGGATTTTAGACAGCACAGTTTAAGAATTAAGTTGTAGAGTGCACAGATAATGAAGCCCATACAAGTGCATAAATATGAAAATATATTTTCAAAAATCTACTCAAATTCTGCAAAAACAAAAGCCAATAAGAGACTGCGCTGCTCAGCAAACAGGATTAGTCTCTGAAGAATTCTTCTGTGCTGCAAAGTTCTTAAATCTAACTTTTTAATTATTTCTCAAATGTTCACTGCCTCCCATCATGTACTAATGAGTGTTCTTTTTGTTCTTCCTTTTCACCAGAGCATTCGTACATCTGGTCTCATCCTGCTGGAAGCCATCTTGTTTGGGGCGTTACTGCTGTACTTCCCGGTAAGTCTCTGATTTGATCTTAAAGAGTAACTAAACCCCAAAAGAACTTTTTTTGCTTCTAAACTGTATAAATATGTCTTTACCAATGCAATCTTTCAGTTTCTGGGATTCTTTTTACATTTTCTTGTAAACTTGTTGAATTCTACACTTTTTGGTCTAAAAACGTCTTAGTGCTGCCCTGTTAGGGTTGAACGGTGGCTACTGCATTTGAATTTTGTGATTGTTGGAGAGCGGTACATCTTTACGTCACAGGCATTGACTGTGTCACATGCATGGTCTCACAGACACGCCCCGTGGGTTTGGGTATAAAACTATCAGACATACTGTTGGAGAATATTTCCTCTAATTGAATTCTGGACTCTAACCAGAACATGTCTGGACTCTAACCAAACACTGGATCCAGCCACTAATTGACTGATCCCTTCAGAGGGCCTTTAACCCCTAGACTCTTCTCCTTCCTGATTCTTTAGATGTCCGGTCAATCTGCAGAAATCAAACACAAAGGACTCAGCGCTTCAGGTTCTTGGCATATATATATTTATGCGGAAGATGGATTGTGTCGAGCACCCTCTATCTTCGTCTTTTTTTTGTATGCATGCCTTTTTAGTAAAGCATTTGCGCTTACACATCCTGCTTAGGCGGAGCGATTCCGCTTCAGCTCACATTCAGCTAATCAGATCACACAATAACACCTACAGGTCCTTCTAAAAAAATTAGCATATTGTGATAAAGTTCATTCTTTTCCATAATGTGATGATAAAAATTAAACTTTCATATATTTTAGATTCATTGCACACCAACTGAATTATTTCAGGTCTTTTATTATTTTAAAACTGATGATTTTGGCATACAGCTCATGAAAACCCAAAATTCCTATCTCAAAAAATTAGCATATCATGAAAAGGTTCTCTAAACGAGCTATTAACCTAATCATCTGAATAAACTAATTAACTCTAAACACCTGCAAAAGATTCCTGAGGCTTTTAAAAACTCCCAGCCTGGTTCATTACTCAAAACCGCAATCCTGGGTAAGACTGCCGACCTGACTGCTGCCCAGAAGGCCATCATTGACACCCTCATGCAAGAGGGTAAGACACAGAAAGAAATTTCTGAACGAATAGGCTGTTCCCAGAGTGCTGTATCAAGGCACCTCAGTGGGAAATCTGTGGGAAGGAAAAAGTGTGGCAGAAAAAGGCTGCACAACGAGAAGAGGTGACCGGACCCTGAGGAAGATTGTGGAGAAGGACCGATTCCAGACCTTGGGGGACCTGCGGAAGCAGTGGACTGAGTCTGGAGTAGAAACATCCAGAGCCACCGTGCACAGGTGTGTGCAGGAAATGGGCTACAGGTGCAGCATTCCCCAGGTCAAGCCACTTCTGAACCAGAAACAGCGGCAGAAGCGCCTGACCTGGGCTACAGAGAAGCAGCACTGGACTGTTGCTCAGTGCTCCAGCAAATTTTGCATGTCATTCGGAAATCAAGGTGCCAGAGTCTGGAGGAAGACTGGGGAGAAGGAAATGCCAAAATGCCTGAAGTCCAGTGTCAAGTACCCACAGTCAGTGATGGTCTGGGGTGCCATGTCAGCTGCTGGTGTTGGTCCACTGTGTTTTATCAAGGGCAGGGTCAATGCAGCTAGCTATCAGGAGATTTTGGAGCACTTCAAGCTTCCATCTGCTGAAAAGCTTTATGGAGATGAAGATTTCATTTTTCAGCACGACCTGGCACCTGCTCACAGTGCCAAAACCACTGGAAAATGGTTTACTGACCATGGTATTACTGTGCTCAATTGGCCTGCCAACTCTCCTGACCTGAACCCCATAGAGAATCTGTGGGATATTGTGAAGAGGAAGTTGAGAGATGCAAGACCCAACACTCTGGATGAGCTTAAGGCCGCTATCGAAGCATCCTGGGCCTCCAAGTATTGAATGCATAAGTGAACATAATTATTTGAAGGTTGACTTTTTTGTATTAAAACACTTTTCTTTTATTGGTCGGATGAAATATGCTAATTTTTTGAGATAGGAATTTTGGGTTTTCATGAGCTGTATGCCAAAATCATCAGTTTTAAAACAATAAAAGACCTGAAATATTTCAGTTGGTGTGCAATGAATCTAAAATATATGAACGTTTAATTTTTATCATTACATTATGGAAAATAATGAACTTTATCACAATATGCTAATTTTTTTAGAAGGACCTGTATAATTGGTTCGAAGGCCTGTTATTAGGATCCTGCTTAATCTGCTTCATTATACAATTCTCTTGTTAGGGTGTGCAAACTTTTCTAATGCACTCTGTGTCTACTGAAAAGCACTCTGTGTCTGTTAAGTTTCCTGTTGCTGCAGCTCGAAGACCTGCTGGAAGATTCTTGTTGTTAGCACATTTCCTGTTTCTTGCAGCTTCAGCACCTGTGACCTTATACACAGTTAAAGATTACTGAACATAAATGGAAAACATTGTTTAATCTCCTATGGGCTAAAACTAAAAAAGAATAAATTTATTTACAACAATACTGGCCCCGTGGCGAGTTTAGAGTTGGATTGCGTTTTTCAGGTTACCATTATTATCACATTAGGCAAGGCAAGGCAAGGCAAGGCAAGGCAATTTTATTTGTATAGCACACTTTCAACAGCAGGGTAATTCAAGGTGCTTTACATGATTTGGTGATTAAAAAAACACATAAAAGAAACACACATTACACATGATACACAATAAAGCAAGAGAAAAATAAAAAAGCAAGAGAGCATGAACACATTTCATACATATGACATCAAGCATTTACTCAAAGGCAATTCTAAACAGATGGGTTTTTAGTCTCGATTTAAAGCAGTTCAGAGTTTCAGCAGCTCTACACTCGTCAGGAAGTCTGTTCCAGATAAGGGGAGCATAAAAAGTGAAAGCTGCTTCTCCTTGTTTAGTTCTGAGTCTAGGGATGTTTAGTAGGCTAGAGTTGGAGGACCTGAATGGTCTTGGTGGTTGGTACCATGACAACAGGTCTTCAACATATTTTGGTGCTAAGCCATGTATTGATTTATAAACTAGTAAAAGTATTTTAAAGTCTATTCTCCGAGCTACAGGGAGCCAGTGTAAGGACTTTAGAACTGGGGTGATGTGCTCTACTTTCCTGGTTCTAGTGAGGACGCGAACGGCAGCGTTCTGGATCAGCTGCAGCTGTCTGATTGACTTTTTAGGCAGACCTGTGAAGATGCTGTTGCAGTAATCAATCCGACTAAAGATAAACGCATGGATGAGTTTTTCTAGGTCGTGTTGCAAAATCAGTCCTTTAATCCTAGAGATGTTCTTCAGGTGATAGAACGCTGACCTTGTTATTGCCTTTATGTGACCCTGGAGGTTCAGGTCTGAGTCCATTACTACACCTAGGTTACGAACCTGATCAGTAGTTTCTAGCTGTATTAATTGAAGCTGTGTGCTGACTCTTGATCGTTCCTCCTTGGGTCCAAAAATAATCACTTCAGTTTTGTTTCTATTCAGCTGGAGAAAGTTATGGCACATCCATCCATTTATTTGGTCAATGCATTGATTTAGGGTTTGAATGCGTTCAGAGTCACCTGGTGACATTGTAATGTAGAGCTGAGTGTCATCTGCGTAGTTATGGTAGCTAATGTTATTGGTCGCTATAATCTTGCCTAGTGGGAGCATGTAGATATTAAATAAGAGGGGCCCCAGGATGGAGCCGTGGGGCACCCCACATGTGATTTCTGTTCGTTCTGATGAAAAGTTTCCTATTGAAACATAGAAGTCCCTGTTCTTTAGGTAAGACTCGAACCAGCCAAGTACTGTACCAGAGAGTCCGACCCAGCTCTCCAGTCGTTCCAATAATATATCATAATCAACAGTGTCAAATGCTGCACTGAGGTCCAACAGAACCAGCACTGTGGTTCTACCACAGTCTGTATTTATGCGGATGTCATTGAATACTTTGACGAGGACAGTCTCGGTGCTGTGGTGAGCGCGGAAACCAGACTGAAAAACATCAAAACGGTTTGACATTGTTATAAAGCCATTTAACTGCTGAAACACAGCTTTTTCAATAATCTTACTGATGAATGGGAGATTAGAGATTGGCCTGTAGTTCTGCATTAACGTGTTGTCCAGATTTTTCTTCTTTAGCAGTGGTTTAATAACTGCTGTTTTTAAAGCCCGAGGGAAGACACCTGATAGCAGGGATGAGTTCCCTATTTGAACAAGATCAGAACCAATAACAGGAAGAACCTTCTTTAGGAAAGCTGTGGGTAGGATATCAAGACAGCAGGAGGAGGAGCTTAATTGGATAATGATTTTTTCAAGGCTGTTCTGGTTTAATTCGTGGAATTCAGACATTATCTCTACATTGTTGTGGATTGGGGATGGCACTGGTTGTGGGTTCGATATTGAGGTACAGATTGACCGTCTAATTGTTAGAATCTTTTCAGTGAAAAAGCTGGCAAATTCATTGCAGGCCCTGGTAGAGTTTAGTTCAGGGGTTACTGTCACTAAAGGATTAGTTAGTCTTTCCACTGTTGCAAATAGAGTCCGTGCATTATTAATGTTTCTGTTGATGATTTCAGAAAAGAACGATTCCCTAGCATCTTTTATAGTTAGCTGATATCTATTCAGTCTCTCTTTGTAGATCTCACAGTGAACCTGGAGTCGAGTTTTCCACCATTTTCTCTCGGCTCGTCGACACTCTCTTTTTTCACTACGTACCAGTGGATTACTTGTCCACTGAGAATTCTTTCTACCTGAGACTACTTTCACTTTAGTTGGAGCAATGGAATCCATGATGTCGGAGATTTTCGCAAGGAAATTATCTACCAACTTATTTACTGAGTTTGAGTTGGGAGATGAGGGGGATGTGGTGGAAGGGTAAATACGTTTAAAGGTTTCTACTGAACTGTCCCCTAGAAAACGCTTTTTTATAGTGGTCTTACTGTGGCTGGATAATTTAGCAGAGATGGTACTTTCAAAGAAAATACAGAAATGGTCAGATAATGCAATATTAATTACAGAGATGTCAGAAATATTTAAACGTTTGCTGATAATTAAGTCCAGAGTGTGTCCTTTATTGTGTGTTGGTTGTTTGACATGCTGGATCAGTCCGAAGTTGTGGAGAGCATCATCTAATATTTTTGCTTGTCTATCTTGGGGGTTGTCGGTATGGATGTTAAAGTCCCCCACGATGATTAGTTGGTCATAGTCGATACATATTACAGAAAGAAGGTCATTGAAATCATTAAAGAAGTTAGAGTTAAGTTTTGGTGGTTTATATATACTTAGAAATAACGCTTTGTTAGGCTCATTTATCTGGGTGGGTAGGTATTCAAAAGAATCAAACGTGCCCAGAGTTACCTTTTTAAAGTTCATTGAGTTGTGAAAGATGGTGGCTACACCTCCACCTCGTCTGTGTTTTCTGTTCTCGCTTAAGAAATTGTAATTTGGAGGACTAGATTCTATTAATGAAGTTGTTTCGTTATTTTCATCTAGCCAAGTTTCTGATAAAAAAGGGGCATGTAAATTATGCTCAGTGATGAAGTCATTGATAAGAAAAGACTTCCCGGATAGAGATCTAATGTTTAATAAAGCTAACTTAAGTATTGTGATGATGGGCAGCTGAACCTTCTGACAGGTTATCAATTTGAGATTTTGTTTAATATGAGAGCGTGTGGTTAACGGTTTATGTTTCCTGCTGCGGATAATCACTGATATAGCCTCAGGGGTGCCGGGTGAATTCTGGGACACGGTAGGGGTGGATTTATTGGCCGGTTCCCTCAAATATCAAATATCTGTAATAATCAGTGGGGGGAAGCTCCCAGGCTTATTGACACTAGTTCCAGGCGTTTGGTGTAGTCTAAGTTTAGGCTGCTGAGGCAGAGGGAGACAGGAGGAGTCCAGTCTCTGAGTGGTGATGCTAACATAGCACTTAGTTAGCATAGCTAGCATACTGTTTTGAACATTAGCCTATGTTAGCATCACCACTCAGAGACTGGACCCATGCTGTCTCCCTCTGCCTGAGCAGCGCCGGACTTGGTGCAGCGCTGACTCAGCACCCTGAGCCAGCGGCTCGAATTGATATGGCTCGGGGCCGCTGGGCTCCATAAAGCCTCCCTCTACCCCTGTACCTCCGGTGACGACGGAGAAGATCCGCTGGCTCAGGGCGCTGAGTCAGCGCTGCCCGAGGCCGGGGCTGCTGAGGCAGAGGGAGACAGGAGGAGTCCAGTCTCTGAGTGGTGATGCTAACATAGGCTAATGTTCAAAACAGATCAATGTTGATCAGATCAATCAGTCGCAAAACTGCCAACGTCGCTTTGGTCACTGTCCATGTTTCAGTGTCAGATTAAGCGAGCTGTCACTGTCCTCCTGAACACACCCCCACGTTCCCCCCTCCGCTGATCCTCCACACTTCGCCATACCCCTATGTTCTTCCTGGCACCGCCCACTTTATAGAATTGTCAAATGTTGTCTGGGGGCGGGGTTATGATTTTTCATGGGGTTCAGTCACACTTTAATGACCTTGGAATACAGAACTGACTCAGTTTGTTGGTGCTTACATGGAAACTAAGGCCTTCCAGAAGTATTCATACCGTTTGAAGTTGAAGACATTTTGGCACATTACAACCACACATATTTGTGTATTTTGATTTTATTTTATGGGCCAAGACAAAATGGCACATAATTCTAAAGTGCAGGTAACATCATACGCTGTTTTCAATAAGTTTCACTGATGAAAATTTACAACTTTTAGCCTGCATGTGTTTAAGCCCCCTAAATAAAATCTAATGCAACCTATTGCCTTTGAAAGTTACGTAATTAGTGAATATAATATTAGCATATGTTTTTACTTTGCATTCATTTACCATTTATGATCTAATGCTTTAAAGTCAGGATGCCTCCTGGACGCCTCCCTGGTGAGGTGTTTCAGGCACGTCTCACCGGGAGGAGGCCCAGGGGAAGGCCCAGGACACGCTGGAGGGACTATGTTTCTCGGCTGGCCTGGGAGCGCCTTGGGGTTCCTCCCGAGGAGCTGGAACAAGTGGCTGGGGAGAGGGAAGTCTGGGTCTCTTTGCTTGGGCTGCTGCCCCCCCGACCCGACCCCGGATAAGCGGAAGAAAATGGATGGATGGATGGATGCTTTAAAGTATGAGTCAAGTTTACTTAAACTGATCGCACTATTTTTTTATCAATAAAAGAGAAAGAAAAATAGAGAGAAGACAGACAGAGACACAGAAGGGCAGCATTGAAGAGCTGAGAAGAAAAAAAAATTAAAGGAGCACTGTGAGAGATGAGAGGAGGGACAGGAAAGAAACATTAACGAGTATGAGTGAGTTTTTGTGATTAAGTTATGGAACAATCTGAATTGTAGTCCTGGCCTGGTGGAGGTGAGATCAAGCAGGATGTGTTTATATAGGCAAGGGAGTTACACCACTGTGTTGTGTTTTGATATTGTTGCCCTCAGATGAGCAATGTAGTTTTATAAGACTGTGGTGAAAATTCTATTTAAATCATATTATTTTTTCGGCGGCGAGGGGGCCCTTTAAACATTTTGTGCCCAGGGGCCTCTGCTAACATAATCCGGCCCTGCATACAGGGAGAGCATTAATCAGAGAAACAGGCAAGATGTCCATGGTAACTCTGGAGATGCTGCAAAGATCCAAAGCACAAGTGGAAGAATTTTTAAACAGCACAAGAATTAGTCATGCAAATGATATAAATATGACAATTCTGAAAAGATGATAAGGAGGAAGTCATTGTTGAAAGAACTCCTGGCTGCAAAAGACTTGAGCAGGGGGGGCTGAGGTTCAACTTCCAGCAAGACAGCATACAGCCAGAATGGTCAATAGTAATGGTAAGTGGCCTGTATTTGTACAGAGGATTCCAGAGGACTCCAAAGGGTTTCACACTACATTCACACTGTGGTGATGGTAAGCTACATTGTAGCCACAGCACACTGACAGACACGAGGCTGCCGAACACAGTTCCAAGGACACAACGACCAAGATGGACAGAGCTGGGGTTTGAATCGGCAACCCTACGGTTAAAAGACAAGCTCTTACCTCCTGAGTCCCAGAACTACAATGAAATGGCTCAGAGCGAAGCATGTTCATGTATTATAATGGCCTAGTCAAAGTTTAAGCTGAACTGGATTTGAGAATCTGTTACAAGTATTAAAAACTAATGTTCACAGATCATCTAATGGGACTGAGCTGCCAGAGTTTTGCAAAAATTAATGGACAAAAATTTCACTTTACATTTCAGACTTGCAGCTACAACTGTAGTGAAAGGTGGTTCTACCAAGTATTGACTCAGGGTACCTGAATACAAACGTGCTTAACAGAAGGCTAGAAAACCATAAGATCCCCCCCCCCCCCCCCCCCCCCCCCCCCCCCCCCTTTTCTAGCACACACACAAAAAACATTTTTTGCTCTATCACAAAAATTCAAAATGAAAACAAACACTGAAGTTTGCTGTTGCAGTATGTTGTTGTAGATTCTCAGTCATCCAGGACAATATATTTTTGAGAGTTTAATTGAAGGCAACTGGACTTTTCTTGTCTTGAATACGTTTCGTTTCTCATCCAAGAGGCTTCTTCAGTTCTGAAAACTGGATTGGGAGTATCAGATTTATGAGTCTTAGGTTAAGGCTCACTAATGGGGCTATCGTTATACCTAATGAGGCTATCAGGGTTGCGTAAGCTTCTAAGCACTAAGCAATCTTGTTGACGTAAGAATCGTTAAAGACCCACTCCGATGAAAATCATGGTTTTCTAGGTGTTAACATGTTCATGTGGCATTTTTCTGATGCTAGAGGACATATCTTGAGAAAATTAAGCTCAAAGTTGTATTTCTGAGTATTTCTGCATTCAAATGGCTGTGAATCAGTAGCAGACGTAAAAATGCCGGCTAAAAAAGACTGGAGTTGTTACGTAGTAACTCCACTGGGCGGGGCCACAAGCTCCTACTCCGCTCCGCTCCGCCCGCTTAGGTTTTGAGGAGTAGAGAAGACGATGGCGGATCAACACCTGTGTGCTGTAGCGGGTTGCAATACATTGCTGAATAAAAAAGCCCCTTTCTTTAAATCTACTGCCTTGTGTTGTTACTGCTTGGTACTACTAGATGTCCACTACAAAAAAATCGGAGAAAAAAAGGTTTGAAGCCCGACACCAGCTGTCAGTGCGCCCAGCTGCTGAGCGCAAGCGAGAAAGCAGAGAGGAGAGAAAAGCGTCAGCAGCGGTTGCAGGATAGAGACGGATAGAGAGACAGATAGCAATTTTATAACCAAAAACAAAATGCCCAGATGACTTCACAGTGCACATGAGGTGCGTGCACTGATCTTTGCCGATCATGATTCAGAAGGGGACGATTTGCCCTCTGATGATGATCGCTCGTCAGAGACAAGTGACGCTGACGAAGCAGCTGGAGCTGCGCATACTGAATATGTGAATGTCACTTATTATTATGAAATAGTGTCACCGGATGTTAATTGACCCCTGGACTGTAAGATGTAGTGATAGTAATACATGTCCTTTCATTTTTTTCACAGAGCTCTCAGCAACAGGGAGAGGAGGGGATAGATGGGGGGGGGGGGGTCTCCGTGCCAACGGCTCTGCCCACAACGGAGAGGCGAATTGCTAATGAGCTACTGCAGCTCTGCTGAAGCGAAGTCCCAAAAAACGGCACAAAGTTTTTGTGATTTTGGCTAAAAACGGCATAATCATAATTTGAAGACCACTGAGAATGTTTAAAAAACAGCTCAAAATATGATCGGCGTGGGACTTTAATGGTGAAACGACCCCGGTTATGTATCTACACGCTGTTTTGGTCACATGCCTCAAGGTGTGAGATTTGGTTAAACTTCTTGGGTAGGCAACTCAAGGCTGCTTTGTACTGTATGTGTTTGAAAGGGGGAATCTTAAACCAACACCTCTGTTCAAGGTTTGGTTTCATATGTTTTACATTGATTGCTTCTTTTCACTCCTCTCTCAAACCATCTTTCTGCTCTAACTTGTTGCAGTATGTGAAAATGTTCTAGTGGTGTGGGTACTTTTGAATGCAGTGTATCAGTCGGACTACTGGTTGACAGTGATTACTCTACTGTCGCTTTAATAAAACGAGCAAGGACCTCAGGACATGTTGATAATAGGTTAAGCCCGCAATGATGTTACTGTAAACCCAAGAGGTTTTTAGAGGAGAGAGGGATCAGAAAAACACTTGCAACTCTTAATTTTACATTGGTTTGGTAGACCATAGCTTTAAGATTTATTTACCTCTGGAAGCAGCCACATTATCACAGGCATCACATCCGTTGTAGCTAATCTGGCTGATTCTGTAAATCGTAAAAGACCTCATTAACTGCTGCCTGGATACATTAACTTCTCAAAAGTGCAGACAAATAACTAAGTAGGCTGAGAAGCCAGTGTAAGCAGACAGCATAGAAAGTACAAGAACAGCACAGTGTGGATGCCTCCAGCTGAATCAAAAGCACCACCCACAGAATCACTCATCAGATTGGCCACATGTAGCATGAAGCAGCAGCAGATATGGAGGTTTGTACTGATAAATGGTTTTGCTTTCCCAAGATGGTGTCTAGGAGATGGGGGGTGGAGGTGATGTAACAATAAAGGTTCCCGGGATTAATGTAAAGGCAGACAGGATGTAGCACAATATTGGAGTTCATTAATAAAGTAAATAATGTGGCTTGTTTGAACTTCCAGAAAGAACAGGTTAACTGAAAAACTTTACTCTCCAAATTAGAGTAAAATGAAAACCAAATATAAGTGAGAGGTCACAAAACCAAACCACAAACGCCTCCTCTAAACAAAGGAGCATCCAAGAGTGAATTCCCTTCTACACCAAAAAGCCGTATGGTCACCCTCTTACACAGAGGAGCAGAACCATTCCACTCTTTCTTAGACGAGTAAAAACTCATAGCACACTCCTTTCTGATTGGATCAAACTCCCCATCATGGAGGAAACTATGAAAATATACAGGAGGTGTCTGGTCAGCTCATACCCCTTAAGGTTCTAGCAACAAGTAGCCAGGCCTGTGTCTCAGATAGATCTGATAACATCTGAACTTCTTTAACAGCTTAAATACCCCGTCTTACCTGCTGATTAGCTGAAGTGGGAACAGTTGTACTCAGCTGCACGGCCAAGACCCCAGATTGTAGGAGTGGAAAGAAAAAAAAAAAACGCATGCACAATGCTGCATGTACCTAGAATTTTAGAATTGGCTGACATGTCACGAGGCCAGTTTTCACGTTTCATAAAAGCTATTACGAAAAACAATTGCTTTTTTTGTATTTCATAATCTGATGAATGCTGAACTGATCAGCTAAGTTGGAAACTGACACTGTTGGGGGTGTGGGAAAACCTGACTCATGTCACAAGACACTTACGCTAGCTAAAACAGTTCATGAGTGATTTGTTTTGTGCTTCTGTTAGGTTGTGTGGGAACATAGTGGGAGGATGTAACAGAACGTTGCTGTTTACTTCATTATTACATTAATTTTCTGTTTTACTTTTATTTCTGTTTTGTTTCAAATGTGATGCTACAAAGTACTTCAGGTCCTACAGCCTTTATGTTTTCTGTGCCCCATGAGTCTCATTCTCTAACACTATTGCATATATTTTATATTCTCTTTGTTTGAATGTATGTTACTTTAACTGCATAAGCCTTGAGTATCACCTTTCAATAAATCAGGTAGTAAAACAAATGTTATGAATTCTGTGGCATAAGCGCTACAACATACAGACGCGACGCATTCAGTACGGGTCATACTCCACTGCTACATAAGTGCAAATGTCACAGCATGCCTGATCTCCTTCTACCCTATGTGGGCGCTCTGTTTGCACTGATGAAGATTATTTCACCTCAGCATGCTGAATGCTTGCAGAGGCTGACACAACAGGGGTCCTGGCCTCTGACAGATCTTGAAGTATCGTGGGAAAAGAAAACTGATTTTGACCTCACAAGCCGGTCTTTAACCGGAGTTGTGTTTTCAAATACACCACTTTTTTCCGGAACATTGCCTTTCGGCTGCTTTCACACAGCAAGAAATGTACTGGAGGATCCTGATAAATGTCTGGGGGGGAGGGGTGGGGGGTCGTATGTGGATATGACGTAAACTTAGTGCATTTCCCCAAACAAAGGGATTATTGCAAAGATGGTCGACGAACCAGCAGATCTACTCGCAGTGCTCGTCTTTGTGATGTGTGCAATTTTGCGCACATAGAAACGCTTAAGAGACATTGATGAAAAAGCTGAAAGGAAAATAGTGACATTTATACGTCATCAACGCGTGCGCTCACAGCGTTCCCTTCCCCCCTCCCCTTTTCCCCACCGCCCCACATCCCTCCAGCTTTCCCGGAACATTACCTGATAATCGAACGCAAACACTATAGCACGAAAAGTCCGCTCTTGTTATTAGGTCTTCATCCGTAAAATTACCGGTAAAGGGTATCCGGACAAAGTCCGGAAGATTGCTTTCAGACTCAAAAGCAAAACAGACGAAGTCCAGAAAATTACCGTTTTTCATGGCCTGTTTGAAAGGGGCTATAGCAAAAAATCTTTTCACAGTAGTACATTAAACACTATACACCCTACAGCACAATACACATCAATATATTTATTATAATAAGAAGCCCACATCATGGACCTGACATCATGAAACTCACAATACTTTAGTTTTATAGACGGTTGAACTGTGATGAGAGCAAATTGTGGGGAAACAAATATGGTGCTTCATATTATTATGTAACCATCACTGACAGACCCAGTTTATATGTGATCCAAGTTGATACTCTGGGCATGCAACAAACGACAATCCCCTATAGAGCTGAGAAAGACAAAAACATGGAAATGTGCTTATAATTAATACAAAAATATGCTGGAAGATAATCATCGTGTTGAACAATTGGTTCCTAAAGCACTAGTTGTGTAACTAGTGAAAAAAGAGAAAGGACTGTGGGGTGTTGACCCAGCTTCAAGTCTCACCTTAGCATCTTTGGATAGTTGTGCACACTGTTTATTTTTATTTACTGAAAAGTTGCAGATTAGTTTTGACTCAGAAAAAATATGATCAGAAAAACTCATGGATCTACACTTCAACCAAGTAAGATGCTTTTCCTCATGAACAAAAATTCAACGCCCAATGCTTTAGAAAGGTTTTCTTGTGCCTTAAAAACTTTTTAAATTCATGTATGTAACGACAACAAATGTCAACTATTTTATTCAGTTTTTTTGGAACGGAATAGGAAAAGATAAGGCCAATCTTAACGGTCACTGAGGAAATATTTATGTCCACTAGTACAGCAATATCGGCAATATTGGTCTACTGCGTAAGGTGCAAAGAGAAATGGTGTTTTACAAACTATGTAGAGAATAAAATACATACTGTAGAAATATTGAATTCATAAAAATAGAGATTGTTGGATTTGGGTGTGGACTTTGACTTGTCCATTCTGTTTAGCTTCATCCACCTTCCTACCATTTCTGACCAGTTAAAACTGGGGGAAAAAAAGCATCCCTTAACATGATGCCACCACTGCCATGTTTCACCAAGGGTATGGTGGTGTGCGCTTAGGGTAAGTGTTGTATGCGAGGCATTCCAGCATTATTTGACCAGAGCACCTTCTTTCACATGTTTCCTCGCATGTCTTGTGTGAAACTGTAAACATGACTGCTTCTGGCTGTTTTTTAACAATGACTTTCTTCTTGACTCTAACACAAAGGCCAGATTTGTGGAGTTTACACTATAATAATTGTTCTGTCAACAGCAACTCAAACCAGAGCTCTGAATCTCTACAGCTCCTTCAGAGTTTCCATGGGCCTTTTGGCTGTTTCTGTAAATAATGCTCTCATTACCACTCTTCTGAGTTTAGATGGATGTAAATTTCTTGGTAGGACTGCAGTTGTGTGGACTAAACAGTACTGTTGAAGATGTCCAGAGCATGCAACATTATTTTATAACCTAACCCTGCTTAAAACGTCTCCACAGCATTTCTCTCTGACATGTTTGCGGTGTTCCATGCTCTCTGTGATGCTGTTTGTACTTTAATGTTCTCTGACAAACCTCTGACGGCCTTTACAGCTGTGGTTAGAGATTAAAGGGCACACATGAACTCTGTTTACCGTAGCTAACTTCTGAAGGAAGTTTCTGGCACTGGATTTAATTAACAGCATCGAAGTAGAGGAAACCAAACATAAAACCACACTAGACTTTTTCCGTTTTTTCTTGGAAGAAAAACATTTTCCTTCCACATCTCTACTTTTGGTAGATCTATCACATTAAAATACATAGATTGATATTGATATATTTGGTCATTCTTAGACCTTTTCAATAAACCCTGCCCTCTTAAGTTGGGGCTCTCAACAACAAAGAACAGGACAGACTAGCTATGAGTGTTTCTCACTTTGAGCGTGCCTTAGCCAGCCTTTCTGGTGGGCGGGTGCCATTGTGCTGTGTGCATGCGTGTATTTACCGTTGTGCCCACAGCCCACAGTGCACCTGCTGTGCTGAATCAGAAGCTCATCTTTAGAAGGGAAACAGATGGAAGAAACCTGTGTGCCATGTTCACAGGGAGAGGCAATGGAGGCAGGGAATTCACTTTGCTCGTCGGTGAGCTCTCCTCTCAAACAGAAAGTATACTGGCTGGATGTTAGCCACTTGTAGGATAAATCCTTTGAGAAAAGAGCTTCATGTTACTGTCAAGATTTTTATTAGTATAATATAGTAGCAGCACAATGGGGGAGAGAGAGAGAGAGAGAGAGAGAGGTGTGTTTTGTTATTAAGTCATCGGTGAAGGTAGGTCCATCCTTTTGAGATCAAACCCGGCTTGATTTTTTAGTATCCACCCATCTATCCCTTTCTTACTGTACCCCAAGGATACATCCAGTCCCAAAAATAGCAGCACTAAAATATCATGCCACTTTTATGTTCACACAGCCGAGTGTTCTCCTCTCCCACTGCGGTGCTATCTGACCATCTTTTTACTGTACTTCACAGCATCGTCCCTGCTTGTCTCAAGCTTTTTCCTGCCCTTCCCGTCCTTCATGTTTCTCTTTTATAACCTTGTCTGCATGTTCCTTTTCTGTCTGCGTCCTCTTCTCCAGCCTCAACATTTGCTGCCAGAGCTTTTGTCTTTTTTTTGTGTTCGTTCTCTCAGCCAGTACAAGTCTTCTGAGCTGCAGCTGTACCACCCCAGCGCTCAATGCATTTTTAAACAGTCCATCAATTTCTAGCACAACTTGTTTTAAAAATACCTCTGCTGATTAATTGATGGAGGAAGCTTCAGAGGTTGGAGGCAAACCAAGACAACCACCTTCTCTTTTAGATGATATAAAAATGTGGTCTGTCGCTTCAGTGTCCTGGCTGGTAGTAATAAAGGGTTTTACCGGGTTGTGACCAAATGTCTGTGTATGTTTGGACATGTAGGCGTCATTGAGCAGTTACATATATTGTATGTTTAGATGACTATACAGTTCTGGAGTTGCTTGAGATCAAATGGTTAAAGCAGAAACAGAAACAGCATAGTGAAGGTGTGTAACTGAATCCAGAATTAACTGTCATTAACTACTGTAATTACTGTTTTATTTTTTAGGCTTTAATTTCATCGGCCATACTCAGGCCTGATTACTGTCGGACCTGCAGAATCAAGAGATCACCTAAATAGAACCCGTCTGACAGCATAAAGCAGGCTAAACTTTCTGAAAAACCAATACATTATGTCCCGTTCCAAAGAACAGATGAGAAATATCATCCATCCATCTGGAAAGGGTTACAATGGCATTCCTAAGGTTTGGGAACCACAGTGGGAACCATTATCCACAAACGGAGAAAACATGCAACAATAGTGAACATTCCCTGGATGGACCAGCCAACAGAAATTACTTCAGCTTAGATGAATCATCTAGAAGGTCAAAAAAGGACCCAGAACAATGTCTAAATCACTGCAGGCCTCATTTACCTTGGTTAAATGAGGTTAAATAAGAAGCTGAATACAGAGAGCTGGTGGACCGTTTTGTGACATGGTGAGGAAACAATCGAAGTGGAGATGGTTGAGGGGTATAAATACCTCAGAGTTCACCTTGACAACAGACTGCACTGGAGGCGTAACAGTGAATCTGTCTACAAGAAGGGACAGAGCAGACTGTACTTCTTGAGGAAGGTTAGAGCCTTCAAGGTTTGCAGCAAGATGCTGCAAATCTTCTACAATTCTGTTGTTGAGAGTGTAATCTCTTCAGCTGTCATCTGTTGGGGTAGCAGCATCAGAGCCAGGGACTTAAAAAGGCTAAACAACCTGATAAAGAAGGCTGGTTCTGTTCTGGGAACGACTGTGGAACATCTGTAGATGATGATGCAAAGAAGGATTCTTCATAATATCCAAAAATAAATTATAGACTGCTCGGTGGCTCGGCGGGATATGGATCCAGCGTCTCTGCTCGTTCGATCACCTGTTCTGTGCGCACCGTGCGTGGTCGGTTCATTGGCGGGTTGGACCGGCCCTGGCCTTTGTTGGATGCCTGGTCTCTGCGCTCTGCGTTGCGTGGGATCAGGACTCGGGAGCGGGTACAACTTGGTGTCCAGGTGCTGGCTGATCTTGGCCTGGGGATGCTGTCCATCCGCTGCGGCTATCGGTGGGGTGCCCCACGACGTGGGGCAGGGGTGGGGCGCTGGGATGTTGGCGGTGGGGATTGGCCCAGGGTGGTGGTGGCGCGTGGCGGCAGGCCCCTCGTCGGCCGGTCCCTTGTTCGGGTCCCTGCTGGGGGGTGGGGCGCCCCTGGGCCCCGGCTCTCCTGATCCATGGACCGGCCCGCCCCGGAGCGGCTGGTTGCCGGCGGGGCCCGTGGGCTCGTCACTGCTGCCCCCCGGGCCCCTGCATAGTAGCCGCTGGACGTTTCCCTGGGGTTGTCCTTTGCTCCTCTCTTGGGGGATGCGGTCGGCCCCGTCCGGGTCTGCCTGGGGCTCTGGGGATCCTTTTGACGTCTTGGCTCCGATCTCCTTCATGTCTCTAAATATGCACCAGCATGCTCACACACACACATAGATGTGGGGTCTCTGGTATTTACAGATAGAGAAAAAAAATTTATAGATAAAAAATAAATAAATAAATAAATTATAGACAACCCTGAGCATCCTCTTCATGAGACTATCTTGCAACAAAAGAGCGTCTTGTTACCGAAGTTCTTAAATAAAAGAGATGAGAGAGATTCCTTCAGATATTCGGAGGTTTTAATACAGACTTGGTTGATCAAGCAAGGAGGTACAGCGTTAACAGAGAATATGCAATACTGACCTGCCTTCCAAAACAAGACACAGGATTATACAGGTTTAGTAATGCTGAGCCTATCAATATCAAATCAGACAACATTTCCTCAGTCGGTAGAGCATATGACTCACAGGCGTAGAAGATTTGATATCGAAAGCATATTCAACGTATGTCAGAACGTTCTTAAACGTAAAAGAGAGTTGCTATGCCAACCCAGGCTGTAAGAGTCTGAATCAGCAGGTTTGTCCTGACCTAAATTCATACAGTGTCATATAATCAGATTGGTTACCATATCATAAAGAAAAGACACACAGTAACTATCAGTATGTGAACTACACAGAACACATCATTCTTAATATTAAATTTTTCCACAATAGTCTTCAGTCGGAAGTTTCTTCAGTTTTGCTGCAATACAGACCGCTACAGGAAATCTTTCCTGCCCACAGCCATCATGATCTACAACAACTCCTTATAGAATTAATTGTATGAGCTACAACAACACTTAATTTCCCTCTGGGATCAATAAAGTATTTTTGAATTTAATTGAATTAAGGCATCCATGGCAAATGTACAATGTGAAAACCACGGCTGACATCAAAGAAAACCCCACAAAACCCTGGAAATGTTTAGCCGTTGATATGTAAGCCCACTTGAGTGATGCAGCAATAATCCAAAGCACACAATCAAGTCCACCAATGAATTGGTCAAAAACACAAACAAACTCAAGCTTACTGAGAGGCCTATTCAAAGTCTGGATTTAAATTTAGAAGCGGAATCAACTTTATTCGACAGGTTTGTGCACACAAGAATTTGACTCCAGTTCCACTTTGCTCTCAATAAAGATATTTTAAATATATGAGGCCAAATAAAAAAGTTTAATATTTTTGTAAATATGTATACATACAATCTCTTACAATAGAGAAAGACATGGTTGAATTAGAGCAAATATGCATGGTGTCAATCCGGGCACTCTGATTGTTAGCTGTTCATCAAAAAGATACCTAGTGATGTATGGATCCTCTTCAGCAGCTGGTTCTTTCAAATCATGCCCTGTAGCACCGACCTGAGGGTAAACATCTAAACAGTTTGTGTCCAGGATGTGTGGGGTCTGCAGAGAGGTCAGCTGCCATTTTCCTGACCCTAAACCTCTACAAGTCCTGGATGGAGTGAAGGTCAGCCCTGATTATCTGCTCTGCAGTCATAATTGTTCACACCTCCTTTGGGAGATTGTACTTCTTTAGTTACTACTGACTGGGACTCTGGTCTTATTGAGATGGTATGGAATTACAGTATCCAAGAGATTCATGCACAAAACCCCTCCCTTTTGGCTGAATTTAAATAATCCTACATAGAAAAACAGGTCAAACTTTCTCCATAGCGATTTAAAAGACTAATTTCCAGCACTTAAGGCAAAAGTAAAGCCTGCTATAAGACGTTGCTGCATAGGGACAGGTTGGTATAGATCAGGGGTGTCAAGCTCCAGTCCTCGAGGGTCTGTGTCCTGTCACTTTTTGATTTTTTTCCTGGTTCAACACATAATCGAATGGCTAAGTTACCTTCTCAACAAACAGTCAACTTCTTCAGAGTCCTGCTAATGAGCTAATCGTTTGTTTGAGGTCCAATGAAGTAGACACATCCAAAAGTTACCACCAGCCCCTCGACGAGGTGTCTTGCTAGACATAAACAGGTAGTGGGGTATAACCATCCTGCTTCCTTACTTTATTAACCCAGGCTTTGATAGTATCAGTAAATGACAAGAGTATTGTTATGGCAAAAAAAGTCTCTCAGGGTTTCCGTAATAAAGAAGACTTCAGTCCCAGAAGGCGTTTAAGTATTTAATACAAACATGTCTGGCCAGAACACGGAGGGGACAGAGTTGCTCCTGCATCATGCTATCCAACCTTTCTAACTAACCACTTAAATAGTATTCAGCAATTACTGTTTATCTCTGTAGATGTCTTCTCCAACCTTCACGCTCCGGCTCTGGACAGCTGCTCCATGCGAGTCTCATATCAACGCATAAGACAGATCATCCGAAGGCCAGACTGTTATCTTACTGCCCCGGCGTCTGTCTCTCTGGTGACCTGACACATATATATCATAAACATTAAGTTGGAGCAATAACCTTGTCATTTTACCCTAGATGCATTCACTAAAAAGAGAATATACACTTAATTCCAAATTGCATAATAATTTTACACCACATTTCCCTGCTTTTATTTACTTAATTAATACCATACATATAAAGGGAAAATTCTAAAGTGCTATCACAAATCTCCTTAAAAGGTTGGTAGGTTGATCAAAAAAAAAGAAAATGTTCAAAACACAAATTACAATCAGACATGAGACATGTTTGGCCATAGAATTAGCTCACAGTGACAAATATTAGATCCTTCCAGATGACTTTGCTGAGACTCCTGTGCATTGAGATCGAAAACCCAGGGGGTCTTTACGCCATTTTCTTGTGGGCAAAATGTAATCTCAACAGCCCCTCGCCCCAGAGGCGGCCATCCACAGGTCTCGTCATCTGTCAGGATGCTCTAGATAAAAACACAGAACAAAGGAGAAATTATGTAGCATCTTCCAGTACACTTCAGAGGGTATTACATCAACACTAGATGTTGAAATGTGTACGCTTCCCTTGCTGTTTGTTGCCGTGAAGTCAGCCTCCGCCAGCATCCAGTGACCCGTAGCCACCGATCAGTCCTTCCCCGGAAAGGAGAGAGGTCACCCCTCAGAAGGTCCTCCAGTGAGAACCTCCCAATGCGACCCTTGGGAGCTGAGCTAATTAGTTATTAGAGCATTGATGTGAGGCAATTCACAAAAGATGAATAGGATGACAAGTGATCAAGTAGAACCAACACCCTCGGAGTATGGTTTCAGATCAACCTGATGCAACTGTGTGCAAAAGCAATTCTGAACAACTCACAACCTGGTTAATGAGCCGAACCTCATAAACTGAAGCTAGAATACAATTAAGGTAAATGTCTCCAAATCACTCTGTACTAAATCCATGCCAAGAAAAAGACAACCAACCATTCCAACTTGTGAGAGCAAAAAATCCAAAGAATCAACTACTCCCAGAAAGAAGTAAAGAAGGTTTTCAGATCAAATTAAAACTTTGTAAAGTTCCCAGACACAATATGTACTACAACTCTGAACCCGAACCGATATAGAATATGAAGTCAGACGTCAAGTCCAGGTTGTAAAAAACCCCATTAATTTATGACAGAGTTATGATTCACAAGAAACCCAATTAAACCTGTAAGTTACAATTATCTTCATAATCCCTGAAAAATCTATTCCAATTACTATCAAATCCAATTCCCCCCTTTTCTAAGGCATCGTCTTGCACATGCCTTAAAAATTCAAGAAACAAGGAAACAATAACTTCAACTGCTTTTCCAGTGTCCAGAAAAGAAACATAGTGGTTAAAGGTCATGCATAAGACATAACCTCAGAACCTGTGTATCCTGCTGCTGTCGCCGCTGAGGCAGCTTCAACCCCCAGATGACCATATCCCAATCATTTAGGTTCGCAATTAGGTTCTTATATTTGAATTACCTTGTTTTTGAAAGTGTGCTATACAAATAAAATTTCCTTGCCTTGCAAAAACAAAATAAAATAATAAATTCCCCACATAGTTACCTAATGTATTTAAGAATTTTGTCCTACTTTCATTAGCTACAACAAAACTTCATTTCCCTCTGGGATCAATAAAGTATTTTGAATTGAGTTAGACTGCTTCTTCAGACCCTGCTTTTCCAGAATCTAATTGATATTTATTTACCTAATTAATATCTCTGCTGCTGTTATTTGCTCCTCTGTTTCTTATAGTTTATTCTCTGTTAACTCTTTGGGAAAAAAATAAATTTATTCTAAATGCACCATTTTAAAACCTGTACAACTGTAAAACATCTCTGTTTTTCAATTTATCACACGCAGTTGCACATTCAGATTTGAGTATGCCACACTAATTTAATAACAACGATGTCAAGTAACCTTTTTACCTGTACGTGATACTCTTGCTTAAGAAAGAAACTTTTCTTCATTGCAGTTTCTGTGTAGGACTCGAGTTATACTTTATGCTTCACCGAAGTAATTATCTATTTGCCCACTTTTTACCTCTACTCAGTACTTTAGACTGCTTATATTTTAAAATTAGCCTCGTTACTCCTGTCTCATTTAGTCTTTTATTAAAAGGAACACACAAAAATCCATCAACCATCAAAGAATGCTACAATTTAATAGAATTAACTGCGGTTTGATAGTAGGTCTCACATTTATTATTCTGACACCCTGTTTTTTATGCGATCTATAGCATATAATGCGCACAGGTGTTAACTGAATATTTTCCACATTTGTCCCGTTTTAGAACAGTGACTGAAATTCTAAATCTATTTTTATCATCATTTGTCTTAACTTAATTTTAAAAATAGAAACCAAGTAATTTTAAACCCCGCTGTGTGTGTAGGTCACACCTGTTGGCTTAAAGATTACACTAAATGCATAAATTCCACATATGCAGCTGAAACAGGTAGCCTAGTGTATCCCAAATGCGTCCTTTTTATTAAACATTTTTATTAAACATTACTATCACTATGGCCTTAAGTAAAAGTTCTCTTTTTTTTCTTGAGGTGTGGCTAAAGCTTTATTCTTTATCATTTAATGTTCTAATCCTAAGTTTGTTTTATGCTTTCTACCTCCTTTGTGTGAATCTAAATTTATGTGCAGTCTATGATCTAAATGCTTCTACTATCTGTCACTTTGCTGCCGGTACAGCAGAAGTTCCCCTTCGTGGGAAAATAAAAGGTTTATTCATGAATTTAAGCATTACCGTATTTTAATTTGGAAAGCTCATGTTTGAAACAGGAAGCGGTTTTGCGCAAAACAAACAGTTTGACTAACCCGGACTCCTCAACATCCAGGAAGTAACTGAAAATTCAAGACTAAACTTTTCATCAAAACAAGTGTTTAAGTTCCTATTTTTAGACTTCCAGACGCAGTCTAAGAGCGCTATTAACGCTTCATCAGTGTCGAGATCTATGATTGTTTACAACCAGAGAATTGCAGCACATCAGTCGTAAGAAAGAAGTTTGTGGCTCAATTAGCTGGTTAGCTGATTAGCAACAAGAGAATCGCATTAAACCTGCAACGGACTTCATTTCAGATCGTTTTTACCACATTGTAGCTAATAACTCCTTGGCTAAGATCAACCTTAGAGTGTTTACCCGCGTTGTTTTCTGATTCATTTTCTGTAAATTACTTAGAAGACTGAAATACTTTCAGACTGCTACTCGCATCTGTATCAATATATATACAGGTCCTTCTAAAAAAATTAGCATATTGTGATAAAGTTCATTCTTTTCCATAATGTGATGAGAAAAATTAAACGTTCATATATTTTAGATTCATTGCACACCAACTGAAATATTTCAGGTCTTTTATTGTTTTAAAACTGATGATTTTGGCATACAGCTCATGAAAACCCCAAATTCCTATCTCAAAAAATTAGCATATTTCATCCGACCAATAAAAGAAAAGTGTTTTTAATGCAAAAAAAAAGTCAACCTTCAAATAATTATGTTCAGTTATGCACTCAATACTTGGTCGGGAATCCTTTTGCAGAAATGACTTCTTCAATGCGGCGTGGCATGGAGGCAATCAGCCTGTGGCACTGCTGAGGTGTTATGGAGGCCCAGGATGCTTTGATAGCGGCCTTAAGCTCATCCAGAGTGTTGGGTCTTGCGTCTCTCAACTTCCTCTTCACAATATCCCACAGATTCTCTATTGGGTTCAGGTCAGGAGAGTTGGCAGGCCAATTGAGCACAGTAATACCATGGTCAGTAAACCATTTACCAGTGGTTTTGGCACTGTGAGCAGGTGCCAGGTCGTGCTGAAAAATGAAATCTTCATCTCCATAAAGCTTTTCAGCAGATGGAAGCATGAAGTGCTCCAAAATCTCCTGATAGCTAGCTGCATTGACCCTGCCCTTGATAAAACACAGTGGACCAACACCAGCAGCTGACATGGCACCCCAGACCATCACTGACTGTGGGTACTTGACACTGGACTTCAGGTATTTTGGCATTTCCTTCTCCCCAGTCTTCCTCCAGACTTTGGCACCTTTATTTCCGAATGACATGCAAAATTTGCTTTCATCTGAAAAAAGTACTTTGGACCACTGAGCAACAATCCAGTGCTGCTTCTCTGTAGCCCAGGTCAGGCGCTTCTGCCACTGTTTCTGGTTCAAAAGTGGCTTGACCTGGGGAATGCGGCACCTGTAGCCCATTTCCTGCACACGCCTGTGCACAGTGGCTCTGGATGTTTCTACTCCAGACTCAGTCCACTGCTTCCGCAGGTCCCCCAAGGTCTGGAATCGGTCCTTCTCCACAATCTTCCTCAGGGTCCGGTCACCTCTTCTCGTTGTGCAGCGTTTTCTGCCACACTTTTTCCTTCCCACAGACTTCCCACTGAGGTGCCTTGATACAGCACTCTGGGAACAGCCTATTCGTTCAGAAATTTCTTTCTGTGTCTTACCCTCTTGCTTGAGCGTGTCAATGATGGCCTACTGGGCAGCAGTCAGGTCGGCAGTCTTACCCATGATTGCGGTTTTGAGTAATGAACCAGGCTGGGAGTTTTTAAAAGCCTCAGGAATCTTTTGCAGGTGTTTAGAGTTAATTAGTGGATTCGGATGATTAGGTTAATAGCTCGTTTAGAGAACCTTTTCATGATATGCTAATTTTTTGAGATAGGAATTTTGGGTTTTCATGAGCTGTATGCCAAAATCATCAGTTTTAAAACAATAAAAGACCTGAAATATTTCAGTTGGTGTGCAATGAATCTAAAATATATGAACGTTAAATTTTTATCATTACATTATGGAAAAGAATGAACTATATCACAATATGCTAATTTTTTGAGAAGGACCTGTATCTCTGATTCTAACCGTGCGTTTTCCGTGTTATTTCTATTTACTAGTGAGGAGGCTACGTTTATCAAAAGTATTAGTTAAACATAGAAACCATCATTCATCTAGTTTATAGCTGAATTGGATCGTTTCTCACAGAATTTTAAAAGAAAGTTTCAAGCTGAGGTTCCCGGGCCGAATGCGGCCGCCCCTTATTCATCATGAACACAGAGTGTTACAGTCTTACATCGAACCAGTTTTAATCAGTTACAATAGTTCAAATTTTATATTACCATTTACGTTTGTGCATTATTTCCCCCCGAGGCTTTTACTGATTAGCGCAAATCTAACAGCTGTAACTCACTGAGTACAGCACACCCATTTAATAGTGTGATTATTTTCTGAGACTCCAAAAAGAGGACACCCTCCCCAGCATGGGCGTGACTACCCCCGGAATCAAATCTATAAATTTATATGGATTCAGGTTAGAAAATACTCAAATATTAGATTGATGAGGTAAATACAGTCAGATGTCATTTCCATCTCACATGAATTTGAAGGATTGCTTTGCAAAACCAGCATAATAAATCAAATAGAATAAAGAATGTTTATTCAAATTTGCAGAAAAAATTACATTACTAATGATTGTTGGAAATGTGTTCCAGCAAATATGTTTTTAAAAATGATGTAGGAATTTGTTCTCCAGTAAATCACTGAGTCATGTTTAGTGTTTTACCTGCTGTCTGACAGAGGACTTCTTCTGTATCTTATAACATGCAGACTTGATGGTGCGACTTGAAAACTTCATTTTCTAGTTGATGCATTAGATTAAAAAAATAAATCATTATTATATTATCACCATTATAAACTATAACAAGTTTTCAAGATAATATAGTTTATTTTACTCATATGCACCAATCTAGATCATAATAATCAGACTCTGGCTTCCATCATTCATTATGCATTAAAATTGTAACATTCTCATTTTTATTTGATCTATTTTTACCCAAGATCACTTGATGTTAAGATTGCAGTTTTCTAGATCTGTTGCGTTCAGTTTTTTAGATAGAGCGATGATAGTAGCATATTTATAATCCTGGACATAATTTTATGGCCAAAAAGGAGGACATGTCCGGGCAAAAGAGGACGTATGGTCACCCTACATTTAAGGGCTTATCACCCATTGTTTTCACCAATGTTTAATTATGTTTAAACAAGAAAAAACAACAACAACACAAACTGGTAATGGTCAGTGTCCTTCACATATCCTTGTCCTGGTCCTAGATTGCGTTAGAAGAAATCTTGAAAGCTATAATTGATGGCCCCTAAAAAGCATTTCAGGTATATTAATATTTACTCAAAACAGTGAGACGTCTTCCCTTTAACTACAAAGTCAGGTGCCTTATATTAAGACCCACTTATATAACTTCCTGTGTTTACCCACCAGGCTGTGACAAAACCATCATATTCCTAGGATCAAACCTTCTCTCCTGACCTCTTGCCCCCTTATTCTGGAAGGAGACACAGAATACTTCACAGCTTGAGATCAATTCAGTAATTTTCCAAGCAAAATTTCTAATAAGGCCCACTAACTGCTCCGACGCTTGAATATTCCCCAGATAAGATTAGTATTGACCTTTTTTCATTTATTTAAGACCTAGGTAGCCTGAGGACCAGTCATCTTTATTTTAACCCGTTAACGTTCCGAGGGCGGGCCCAGCCCATTTCCTAGTTTAAATCCACCGATTTTCTGACTTCTAACTTCTATGAACCTATACATATTTTATATCATTGGAAAGCTAAGAGTCTTGTGATTCCAAGTATGGCTGGCGATCAAGGATACAATCATAATTGAAGACACAGTGAGCACTTTTGCCAACACAAACGTTCTCCTGATGGAGGTATAAAAATATGGAACTCAACACTTTGTAGTCCAATAAACGTGACAAAACCGATCAATTTACAAAAATGGTCTTTTTTTGTGATTAGTGTTTAGTCCAGGACAACAGCAAAACCGATTAAAAATGTAAAACAAACAGTGAAAATGTGCTCCCGAAATGTCTATGGCCATTTTTGTAGTCTTTACGGCTTTGTTTCTGATGCACTTTCGCCTACAAAGGTCACTGAGCATGCCCAGAAGAAAAAAAGAAAAAGAAAAAAATTAATCCGGTTTATGCCTTACGTAGGGTAGATCTCCAACCAATGGCGCATGGATGGAAAGTCAGGTTACGGTAAGTAACTCGAACCAATCGCGGTCCAGAACTCTGATGATTGACGCATCGAATAGCCAATGTAATGCTGTAAACACAGATATATAACTTGACCGGGCGGACTTAGTCACTGCCATAGTATTTGACGTGCGTAAAATGTTTTATTCATGAAGAGATTACGCACAGCGCGTACCAGTAACATACTGTTTCAGCACCGTGTCCAAACACCCTTTATAATCAAAATACAACATTGAAGGAAGCCGTGGAGCTTTCTATGGTAAGATGAAGTTATGATTCTGATGATATTTTTAATTCAGTGAGGACTACGGCATTTACCCGGGAGATGGCGCATGTGGCACACTTTTGACCACCTTTGACCTGTAGTTATAAAAATGTTCAGAACACTCATTTTTTGGTTTATTGCTGTCAAATTTGGTGTGGATGAAGGTAATACTTCAGGCTGTTTTAGGTCCCAGCCTATTTTAAAGCGATTTTTACAGCATGCATTTATATCAAATAAATAATCGGACATAAATAAAATTATTTTTCAGTGCATTAAAATTCATATTGCTTGGTAACAATAGCACTCAAAGATATTAACACAGTTCTGGGATAAATTTTAGAGTGTTTGCTTTCCAAAGAGACCCCGGCCATGTCTCTACTCAAAATGGTTCAATAACAGCTTTAAGTTAATCTTGGGTATGCGTTTTTTTAAAATGTAGGGTGGAAATTGCAGGAATTTTAAGGGGTTTTAATGTTACCCAGCAGAAACCTAAAGTTTTTTTTTGTTGTGTTCAAATTATAAACAATTTGGTTTTACTTTAGTCTAGCCATCTGTGATGTCAATAAAAGCATGTTTACATTAGTGCCTTGCAAGCTATTAAAAAAAATCCGTCCTTTAGAGCTGTGGCAAAGTTTAAGTGGTGCTACTGTCAAAGGTCCTACTTACTTTAGTTAATGTTCACAGTTCTATGATTTATTACTCTCTTATAACATAAACCCCAAAATTCAAGAAAAAAAATCAGCCCCGACTGTCCCAGAAAGAAAGAAAATATCTGTCTTTACTGTCAGTCAGCTTAGTCAAAATTTAAGTCAGTCAGGGTATAATTCACAACCTACTCTAAATGCCCCAATCAACTCTGCTATTTGTTCTAGTCGTAAAATGGGAACGTTTCTGTTTCTAAGTTAGTGCACACAAGCTGCAATAGCTAAGGAAACTTGTACTTAGTGTAATAACAATTCCATGAAATAACTTTCAAACAAAATGAAATAAATTGTGGACTCTCCTGACAGAGAGCATTAGGAGAGAAAAAAAACAAAAAAACATGACCATTTACCAGATAACTCCCCAGAAGACAAATGATCAGTTCACTCTCTTGCCCTAAAAAAATAGATGTGCAACACATTCTTTAAGCTCTGATTAGACTAAACTCACCGGATGACGAATCATCACCTTTTCAGAGCCGTAGCAGTTTCGCTGACTGCTTTACCCCGTCCTTCTAGGACAAACAAATTAAGTTAAGCTGCACATCAACTTTCCCTTACAAATTACAACACAATAACAAAACAAATTTGATCAACATTAACAATAGAAATAATCAGTAATTATGGCCTGCTCGAGACCCGTTTCTCTCTAAGGGTCCTCTGGCAGAAACAAAAAAACTAAACAAGATTTACTTTCCTAAGGGAGTGTGTATGTGTGTGTCATAAGCAGGTGTCACAGAGATAAAATACAGCTACATCAGTCAGCAAGCATTTCTTAATTGCATTTGAGCTGTGTGTATTTTGTCCTGCCTGAATTTCGCTGGGTCATCTGCAGGCTGGCCGGCCCAGTGCCCCCCCCTCTCGATCCAACCAATCGCCATGTTTCAGGGACCACATCCCCTAAATAACACATCTCACCTGAGCAAGAGCTTTCCCCTCTACCCACTGGTCAGCCCGCATTCAGGCCGGAGTCCGGCCTCCGCCTTTGTTATGGCTGCCAAACCCCTCAGTCTTACCGGGTTCTGTCTCAGGCGACGACAGGGCCGACAGAGACGCTTCAAGGCCTCCATCTCCCAAACAGTTACTGGAGGTAAGAGGCTGGGAGAAAATTTCCCAGGACGCTAGCAACTCCCTTGACCCTGTCCCTCCTGATCCATTCCGTTCGCTGAGGAAAAAGTATCTCATGGTTTCCATAATAAAGAAGACTTGAGTCCCAGAAGGCATTTAAGTATTTAATACAAACATGTCTGGCCAGAACAGGGAGGGGACAGAGTAACTCGTGCATCACCCTATCCAACCTTTCTAACTAACCGCTTAAATAGTATTCAGCAATCACTGTTTGTCTCTGTTGACGTCTTCCCCAACCTTCATGTCCCGCCTCTGGACAGCTGCTCCATGCGAGTCTCATATCAACGCATAAGACAGCTCATCCAAAGGCCAGACTGTTATCTTACTGCCCCGGCGTCTGTCTCTCTGGTGACCTGACACATATATATCATAAACATTAAGTTGGAACAATAACCTTGTCATTTTACCCTAGATGCATTCACTAAACAGAGAATATACACTTAATTCCTAATTGCATAATAATTTTCCACCACAGTATATCAAAGTCAAGCAAAAACTACATTTCATGCTTTTAAAACTGTCTTTTGAGTTTATACAAGTTTGCTGCACAATAACCCATGAACAATCACTAAGTACTGAATAATATGGTTAGTACTGCGTAATTAAAACACTATTCTCCTTTAGCTGCAAAAGGCAGGAGACAATTTAATTACCAGCCCTTTAAGTCATGCATATAGGCTTATGAATGTCAGTCCTGAGGATCACTTTTTTTAATTAAAAAATATATTTTTTAACATTAATTCAATTCCTAAGTGTTAGAGAAGCTTTGATTAATATAGCCCCACTGTACTCTTCTCCACATTGGCCCTATTATAAAGTCTGTCTTTGAAATATGAGGAGGTCCTTTTATAAGGCTTGTGTGTTGTTCAAGTTTCTTTTTTCTTCAACTTGTTCCAGCAGCTTTTACTCTGTGTGTTACGTTCTTACCAGAGCTGAACTTGGGAGTGGGCACACTGAGGACTCAAACAAGGAATATTATGACAGTTTAACTGCACATTGACCCACACTTTGGCAGGATGTGCAAAATATATCTCACCAATTCCACGATGATAACGAGGAGGAAATAAGCTGTGGATTAGTTCACTCCTCATGATCCTGTGACATTTGCTTCTAGTCATCTTTTGCTCGTAACATCCTCCATAGAGGCTTAATATCTTGTCAGATTTAATATTTTTTTCTCATTTCATCATTTTGTCTTCATCCCAAGGTCTCTGAGCTGCTTTCCTGTCGGCCCGATAGAGCGTACACGGTGATTCATATTCCTTATTTCACATTAGCTCCACTTGTGTTCTAATGCATCTCCCAGGCAGACTGTTGCAGTCTCAAAGCTGGCTGCTTTTTTGTTGAATTGGTCACACATGTTCTGCTTCTTTTCAGTGGAAAACAGCTTACAGGTGTTGGTGTTACTTCAGCCTCATTACACAGTAGGCTCGGTGTCTCTTGGATGCCAAGACATGAGAGGAACAGAGGTATTCCAGTTCTTTCCTTTCTCATGTATTCCGTGCAGTCGTCCTGCTTCTGCTGCAGTCATGGCATCAGGTTTCTGCAAACTGTGACATTCGGTGTAAAATCAGACCTCGCACTCATTAGAGTGAGTTTGAAAGGTGTCACCCACAAGTTTAGAAAGGAAAGAAAGAAAATGCTTTATCTATTAACACACCGATTAGGCCTAAAATTATGATTACCTGCCTAATAGCGTAGTTCGAACTGACGCTGATTGGAAAAGGCATGGACTCCATGAAGATGTGCTGTAGTGCTGGATGATTTATGTCCTGTAAGCTGGAGCTTCCATGAATCAGACTTGTTTGTACAGCACATTCTACAGATGCTCAATTGGATTGAGATGTGGGGAATTTGGAGTTGAAGTAAACACTTCAAACCGGATGTTGTGTTCTGAACCATTGTTTTGTTTTTGGCAGGGTTGTTATCAAACTAAAAGAGTCCACAGCCATCAAGGAGTGTCGTTTCTCCCCTTACTGATCTAAAAAAAAAAAAAACTTTATTAATCTTAAAAAGAAAGTTGGACTAACACTCACTATTTCCTTTTTTTTTTAAACTGTGGCAAGGCAAGACAACTTTATTTGTTTAGCACACTTTCAACAACAACATTCAAGGTGTGTTGGGGGATTAGGGGATACAATACAAGCAGCAATACAACAGTAAAAGCATAAAGCACAGCATTATTGTTAATCACTTAATCAAAGGCACCTCTGAACAGATGGGTTTTCAGCCTTGATTTAAAGGAACTCGGTGTTTCAGCAGCTTTGAAGTGGTCTGGAAGTTTGTTCCAGAGAAGAGAAGCATAGAAACTGAAAGCTGTTTCACCATGTTTGGTTCTAATTCTAGAGATGATTTGTAGACTAGAGCTGGAATACCTGAGTGGTCTGGGGGGTTGGTATAGCGACAACAAGTCCAACATACTTTGGTGCAAAGCCATTCAATCATTTATAAACTAATAAAAGTATTTTGAAGTCTATTCTCTGAGCTACAGGGAGCCAGTGTAAGGACTTTAGAACTGGGGTGATGTGCTCTACTTTCCTGGTTCTAGTGAGGAACATGAGCAGCGGCGTTCTGGATCAGCTGCAGCTGTCTGATTGACTTTTTAGGCAGACCTGTAAAAACACCATTGCAGTAATCAATCCAACTAAAGATAAATGCATGAATGAGTGTTTTGAGTTCCTGTTGCAACATCAGTCCTTTAATCCTAGAAATGTTCTTCTGGTGAATGAAGGCCAACCTTGTTATTGCCTTTATGTGACCCTGGAGGTTCAGGTCTGAGTCTATTCCTGCACATAGATTTCGGGCCTGATGAGTAGTTTCTAGCTCTATCAGCTGAGGACATCAAGGATCTCCTTTAGCAGTCTTTGTTAAAGCACATCTAATGACACCTCTGACCGAAGACACTGTTGTTGAATTACTATCCTGAAAAGAATATGCTCGATGATGTTTATTTTGGTTTTCAGCCTATGATACATTACTCAATATACCTAAATACAACAAATGAATGCAATGTGTATTATGGCATCAACCACATCAGAACCAGCACTACTTTCTTCAGAAAATAAAATTACAGAAGCTCATTTATTGGATCCCATCACACAGGGCAGCCCTCTCTCCTAGGGTGCATCAACCAGTGTCCTACTGTCCCTAGTGCTGACTGGGAACATCCTGCAAGAGCTGGAGTTGTGGAGATATTTTGACCCCATTGTCACGGTGTGTTGTGGTCTTAAAAACAGACAGGGTCTAAAATTCAAGAATCAGAACCCTGTGGGACCTTATAAACAGATACCTTTTGGGGTGGATGAAAAAGTATTACTACCTTATGATGGTCCAGCTTTTACTTAAAATCATGTGAATTTCATACTAATTATTGCCCATTCAGTTTTTTTTTTTTACTAATCTTTCTAATTTAAGCTTTTTTCTTTGTCAACTCACAAACTTTGCTCCAAGTTAAGTTACCTCACATTTTACCTCTGGAGTCTGTGATCTTCTACAGAAACTTTAACAATCACATACTTCCTCCAAAACTTTGCCTCGGGGGAGAAAAAGGGCACGGTGATTTATTCAGACTTCCCTAATCCACAAAAATAATGCAAATTCATGAAAGGGTTATGCATAAATGGTCACGAGGGGCCGTACCAATTAAGGCGCTGATACAAGCTTCATTTGGTTCAGAATGGTGGCCGCTGGAGATTTAATATATGGCATCCTGCTGAGCTGCACGCTAATGAAGTGAGATGCAGCCGCAACAGAATTGCAAGCGGAAGTTCTGATCTTCTCGGTATGCCAGACTTGTTTCCTCAGCCTCCATCGTGCTCTACTTCAACTAAAAATAGGTATGGGTTCACATCCAACAGAAAAAGGTGAAGTAATAATTTGTGAAATGTCACCAAATTCAAGGCTTTATGACTAAACCAGAGAGAAGAGCCACGACAGCATCAGGCAAAACATAAGTATTTATTTTTGGAAAAACAAGATCAGAATTTGTTAAATTTGAGTGAGATTCAATATAGTGTAACCTACATGGTGCTTTCAGTCGGTGCGAGCTGAGGAGGTGTGAGCTATCTGTGATGCCAGGTCTGCCTCCAGCTCTGATTCTCTCATACAAAACACTACTTATTTTGGTTGAACAACAGAGAAATGCAATATGTGCGACTTTGCACTCGCAAGAAACCAAAGGCGGCAAAACACAACCCCAGCATGACCCAGCATGTGCATGTGTTTGTGTCTCGCCGCAGGTGATGATCCTGTACTTCAATCCCAGTGTGTTCCGATGCATCCTCCTGAGGTGGGTTCGCCTCCTAGGATTCGCCATCATGTATGGCACCATCATCCTCAAGCTTTACAGGTATGGATGTTAAGCAACAACAACAACAGCAATAGAACAAAGAGTGTAATCTGTATTTTAGATGTTCCTTTTCTTTCTTCTATAAATTATTCTTGTGGTGATATTAAATTGAAAGTAAAACCTAAAAATAGGCAAACCCCACTTCTCACTTGATGTGTACTATCCCACTATCTCCTTCACTCCTTTCTCTGTTTCAATAATTCAGCTTCCTCTCAAGATTACATGCTTTCTTGCCCATATGCACATTTAAATTTCACATCAGGTCTGATCTTTCTGCATCTGCCTGCTCAAGTATCCATTCATACACACGCACACACACGCACACACGCTTCCTGATCTGCAGCTTGGAGCAAGTATTACCCCGATGGGAGAAGGAGGTCAAAGATTGGCCAGAAAGTTCTCTAGGCAAAATTATCAATTTGATTTTTCTTGCAAGCTCGATGGATGGAAGGTTTGCCTTGGGGACCAAACTCTTCCAGCCTTAGTGGTCCCACTAAATATCAGATGAAACAGATTTGTCACAGTCCAGACTGCCAATGATGAGCAAACTAAACAGAGAATTACCTATATTACTTAATATTAATGGCCATATTTTTCAAACTACAGTGCATTGTAAAAGGTATTGACCCACCTTAAGCTTTTTCAATTTTCCAGTCATATACTCAAATGTAATTTGCAGGTACATTTTGTGACAGACCAACGCAAAGATGTGCATAATTGTGAGGAGTGAAAAAATATATATACGGGACATAATTCTTTACCAATAAGAATCTGAAAAGGGTTGTGTTCATTTGTATTCAGCCCCCTTTATGTAAATTTCCCTAAAGAAAATCCATTGCAACTAAATTCAGTTGCTCTATGAAGACCTTAGAGAAGGCGTGTCGAACTCCAGGCCTCAAGGGTCGGTGTCCTGTCAGTTTTAGATGTGTCCCTGATTATTCACAGCTGATTTAAAGGGCCAAATAGGAATGTTAACTGTTGCAACTAGAAAAGCACTCTTTAACCCCCCCCGACGGTGTTCCAGATCAGCCCCAAAATCTAATCACTTGTTCCTGGACCCACTGCGGACATTTCCTGAAAATGTCATCAAAATACGTCAATGCCTTTTTGGGTTATGTTGCTAACTAGCTCTGCCCCCCACCCCCACCCCACCAGACGGTGAACTGTTTCACCCCCAAAATCTAATCACTTGTTCCTGGACCCTCTGCGGACATTTCCGGAAAATTTCATGAGAATCCATCTAACCTTTTGAGTTGTGTTGCTAACAAAACTAACAAATCGGCCCTGGCAAAAACATAACCTCCTTGGCGGAGGTAATAAACTAATAACACATGGACAAGTAAACTGTAAATGTAAATCAAAACCACTATTTCTCAGCTTTGGAATATAATCTTGGAGTTTTTAAGATTCAGACTATCTTTCCCTTGCTCCCTCCTTCAGGGTCCTGAAGGTGTTCCTGTCCCGCACTGCCCAGAGGATGCCTTACATGACCAGCTGGCGTGTCCTCCGGCTGCTGGCAGTGATTCTCCTCATTGTGCTGTGGTTCCTGGTGGCTTGGACCTCTGCTGTATGCCAGAGCTCGGAGCTGAGTCGGGGTCTTATAGTCGTAGGCTTCACCCCCGAGGAAATGCAGTTCAGCATGTGCCAGCTGGACCGATGGGACTACATGATGGGAGTGGGTGAGTGTGTGTTTTTTGCCATTTCTGGTCTGCGTGATCTGATCAAGAGGAGCAGAGACAAGTCACTGGATAAAATCCTTGATGCCAACTATAATTCTATTCCATCCTCGCTGTTTTTCTTATTTCTTGTGGTTAAATGTAAAGCATTCTCTTCCCATTAACTGAGCATCTTTTATGTCTAAACCAGTTAAATTATAATTCTGTTTCTTTACAAATGATTGCTTTGTCATGGAAGTGTAACTGAGAGGTGTTAGAAGCAATATCAATCTAATAGAAAAAATGTCAGTGGCATTTGTGTTTTATTATGCTTGTGCAACATTAACTCCATTGCAGGAAGGTTTTCGTCATACTCCTTTTAGCCTGACTAGAACCCCTTTTGCCTACACATGGGGGGTTGTTGAGATTGTCGCCAATGAAGCCCCTTTTTAGGTTATCAAAACCATATGTCCATCACTGGACCACTAGTTACTTTTTTAGATGCCATAACGACAAGGTTAGTGTCCTTATCTCTGGATCCTTTAAACTTCAGACACTTGTAAGGTTATTGGTCAATTTGTAGAGTAGTGGCCAAGGAGCTCTTGGGTTTACCAGTTGCTTCTCTTCATATATTTATTGACTGGTGCCGAGCTTGATGGTGGGTTGAGATTCCAGCTGTTAAATAACTGCAACTAAGTTTTGTCATGGTTTCTGTGTCTACTTTAGCAATGCCAGCACATCCTCTTTAAGGGTACTTTGATGCCAAATTGTTACATCTCCTAGAAGGGATCGGTGGTGGGTTGGTTGATGAACTGAGCCTTTCTCTTCTTCTTTTTGTATTGCTCAGTTTCCTTGTCCTTACTTTGCTGATGGACTTCCAAAGTTTTGTTGTGAGATAATTTCTTCCTTGCCTTACATGAGTGTTGTTTGTTTTGTCCTTTTAAGGTTCCTGATCTCTTTCTTTAAATTGCAGTTCTTTTGTTCGTTTGTGACCCTACCTTCATGATGAGTTTCCTGTCAGGTTCCTGTCATTTGGACTTGGCACCATTTTCCATCTTTACAATTTTAGTTGAAAGCAGAAATTGTGCCACCTCCTGTGAGAAGTTCTGTGTGCTGACCATGAATCAATGTGTACCTGCCAGTGGGGTTGTTTTATAACCACTTTGACAACCAACAATTTAAAGTAACTGTCTTTATTCTGCTAATACTCTGCTGTAAGGGGGTCCAGTTATGTAACTAGAATAATGGTACAAAGTATTAATAAAAAATTTTCAGGTGATATGATTTGAGAATTGTGGATTATAATGACAATTTTCTCCCTAAATAAAGCACTTTGCTTCAAGGTATATAGCTACAAAACAGTTTATTTACAGGAATGAAATACAGCTACATGATACTGAAATATGGGTGTGCTGGCAAAGGGGTGAATAAATTCTCCTGTTCCTCATTGCTTTCTTGCTAGATTGTTGTCTCAAATAAAAAATAGTTTACTTACTCAGTAAGGGATATGGACATTTTTCAGTCCTTTAAACCCTGACATTCCTTTCTGTCCCTATATGACAAAAGGGATTTTTTTCCCCACCAGAATATCAAAGCAGTTTTTGTATCCTTTTACCTGACATACAAAATTATCAGGTCACTCCCTTGATGCGTTTCTTAAAAACAGGTTTTGTTTTTGCTTTTCCTCGTTATCTTGATCTGCTGTGTGTTTGGTGCCACCCTTTGACTGGGGTTAGTATTGTTCCTACCAGAGCGCACTAGCGCAGTCACAAAAAATCTGGGCAATATGAGTGCGTCCACAAAGACCCCCAGCATACTCTAGTTTGTGGGGACAGATTAACTTTACGTCAAAGACACAATTGAGCAGGCAATAGAGCGGCTTAGTGGGTATGAATTAGGCTTCAGGCTCCAGTGCCAGCAAGGACAAAAGCTTTTGTTCAGATACTATACCTGTAGTAATGTCAGTCTTTGTCTTTCTATGTTTGTTTTCTTTTACATGCTTTCCTACTCAATCACTGCAAGCATGATTGTCCTGGTTTATAAGGTGTAGGTCAGTGGTGTCCAAAGTCAGTCCTCGAGGGTTGGTATCCTGCATGTTTTGGTTCTTTCCCTGGTTCGACACACCTGAATCTAGTGATGGTTCATTAGCAGACCTCTGCAGAACTTGATGAAATGCTCAGGAAGTAGAAGACGCAACTAAAACTGTCAGGACACTGGCCCCTGGAGAACTGCAACTGGACACCTATGGTGTAGGTGATAGTCCCAACCATTTTTATATCCTTCAAATCTTCTGCATGGCTTTACAAATGAATGTCTTGTTCAAATGTAGCAGACGATAGTATTAACAGGTACGAGCCAGTACCATCTTAACCTTAACAGCTTTCATGTGCTTCCTTTTGTGGATAAAAATAGCTTCTTATTTAAGCCAGACTAAAAGGGCCCTGAAACAAACTACCTGTTTCCCAGCAGACAGCCTGCATTTCAGATGTGTTATTCTGAGCACTTTTTCAATTTAAAAATTGTTTGTTTAGCTGTGTAATTATGTGTTTTGGGATTTTGATCCAAGTGCAAGCAATTTTATTCGCCTTTTCTCTACACAAGTCATTTAATAATTGATACTCTCGGTTAGGAACATACAAAATATCCTTTTTGCATAATATGAAGGACTGCTACCTGTTCAAAGACCAGAGCTGGACTGGTAATCAGAATGTTGGGCTGGCCCACAGTTGGAACGCAGGATAAGTGGCATACACCAAACAAGAAAAGCAGCAAGGTAGACTCTGAAAGCATATTTTGTGACATTCGTCATGGCGGAAATCTCTACAGTCGACTTCTAACTGAAGTAATATTTACACCTGAAGATGGAGAATGCAGAATAGAAAAGCCAAAAGAGAAAGGAAAATCTGCAGGCAGATGATGCCAAATGTAAAACATTACAGATTTGCTGTGGCTTCAACGTCTGAACAGATATTAAACAACACAAAGCAGAGGAAGAACAGAGACAGAATGAACAGAGAGTAGTTCATAGACGTGGTAAGTAGTAACATTAGCAAAATATTAAGGGAGGCAGAGACTGTGGGATAACATTATGGTTGAAATGTTTTAGTCACCATCATTATTAGGCCAAAATGTGGGTTTTCTAACTTTGTTGAAATATTTAGATAGGTAATCCAAACTGACTGCCACAACATTGTGTAAAATGTATACATGCATTCACTATAGCCTACTAAGTTTTGAAATGGTCCTGATGATAGGTCATCAAACACTATCGTGTGACAAAGACATTAACTGCGGCTCAAATAAAGAACATTACTAACAATACTAGTTTAACAGTAATATGAAACATACAGTGTTCTGGATTCGAACACTGGCCTGGGTTCTTTCCGCATGGATTTTGCATGTTCTCCGTGTGCATGAGGGGGTTCTCTCCAGGTACTCTGGCCACCTCCCACAGTCAACAACCATGGCTGTTTCCCAATGACGGCTGGAGGTGGGCACCAGCCCCACTCCCCCGCGACCCTACATGGGTAATAATCAGGCATAGAAAAGGGGTGGATGGATAAAATATCAACATAATTACAGTGAAATCTCTGTGGTATTTAGCAACAGTATTAATCTGTAAAAAAGCCAACTTTAAACCCACCGTTTTAGCACAACGAAACATAATGAACACACCAAATACAATTCATTAAAACTAAAGCAAATGGTATTTTTATATATATTCGGCAGGGAGTTTACCTGTATGTAAATACAAATACAAATTTACTTTTTATGTTTTAACAATTGACATTATTTTTATTTCATAAAGACTGTGCATTAATAACTATTATCACATGTACAGATATAAGGATCATAAGCAGAGGTCTGACCAATCATGGTGGGCCACCCTCTACCAAAAAATGTCTGGGCTAGATGTTTGTCCCAGTACAGCCCTGTGAACGAGTCTGGTTGTGTGGGGGAAAAAAATTCCTGAACTCATACCTCTTCATCCAGAATCCCTACCCTTCTTATAACTTGCAAGAAATATTGGAACCCTGCAGAGTTTCTGTTCAAGATGACCCAGATGGCCTTCAGCTTGTGTTACAGTACAGTCTCTGCAGTGACAGATTCTAGAAGCAGGAGGCAGCGATGTGCACCTCACTGGAGCCAGTCTGGCAGGAGGGGAGACTAATCCTGTTTGGAAAGGAAGAAACAATGAATCCCTTAGAGCTCCCCATGGAAACTGATAGACATACAGACTGAAAGAGTGAAAGTGGCAGGGAAAGAAGGGAGGGTGGGGTGTTGGAAGTATGCTGCTTGTGGGTAGTTGCCAACGATGCGGTGAGTCTTTTCTTCCAGTTGAACTTCAGAAGGAGAGCTGGAGAAGGATGAGCATGTGGAGGGAGGACAGCTAAGGAGGCTCTGGGGATGGCAGAGGAACATCTACAGAGAAAACATGTGTGTGTGCGTCTGTAAAGCAGTGGCATCTTCAAAAAAACACATGCATTCTGAATAAAGCGTGCGCAGGGATCCCTCCGGTTGTTCCTCTGAATATGTGTAGACAAGCTAGGAAATGAGGGATCCCTGATGTTTGCTCCGACAGCTGGAGAGAACACGCTGATGTGCTGCTGAGGCTACACTGAAGGACAGGGAGCACCTTTTAAAGCGACTTCGGAGCGTTTCATCAGTGCTGCATGCCATGCCTTTGAAAAGCAGTCTCATTTCCCTTTTTCTGTTTTTGCTTCCTTTTTAATGTTGACAAGTGTTGTAGAAAATCCCTCTTTGTCAAAATAAACTATGATGCAATAATTATTTAGTTCTTCTTATAATCATTTTAATACCCACATAGTTAGTGATGATTTAAAAACTGTGGACAATCCTAAATATCATTTAAAAAATGGGAGTCAGATGTAACACCAATTTATGTGTCACAGTTCTTTATGCTTGTTGTCTGTTTGCAAATTAAACTAAAAAAGCTTTTTCACTGAATCCCTTTGAGCCTCGCTGGAAAGTTTCATAAAAAGGGTGTGCAAAATTAAATTTATATGTCACTTGACTCCGTTTCTGCCAGTGATAGATTATGCTTTTATGTTTGTGCTATTCTCTGGGGATTATATTCTATTGATCCTAAACATAATTTCGCAGCGCAGAGACAGAGTCCACTGCTTCGCACGCTACAATAATGACTTTAGATTTTTGAGACGTTAAAATTTCATTAAGTGATAATGAGGTATCTGCGGGCACACACTGAATTGTGTGTTCTGAAATATTGTTCTGTAACAGTGAACAAAAGCATCTCTTCTAAACAGCCTCTCTGTAAACTACCCTGTTTTAGGACTCGTACTGCTTATAGCTGTAGCTCATAGCTCCATGATAAGAGGAGAACAAACACTGGCGTCATGGGATGAGGATTCATTTATAATTCTTTATCACTTTATAATAAGATTTAAAGGTGCAGCTGAAAGTTTAAATCTTATTTAAGCAGAGTTTTACTGTATGGATGACTATTCATACCCCTTAAACTTTATTTATCCTTTCTAAACCACTCATTTCAATGTCTTCTAGTGGGATTTTATGCATTAAACCAGCAGAAAGAAGCAGATAACTGAAGAGGAATAAAAGGAATACATTGTCTTTTTTTTTTACAAATAAAAAGTTAAAAATTATTATGTACTTTGTATTCAAACCCCTTTACTCTAATACCATTAAATACAATCACGTGCAAACAATTCCCTACAGTCAGACAGGTCAAGGAGAAATTTGTGGAGAGGTTAGATCAAAAAACATCCCAATCTTTAAACATCTTACAGAGCTCTGTTTAGTGCAGCATTTTTCAACCCTGCTCCTCAAGGCGTCCTGCCCTGCAAGTTTTAGATGTTTCCTTGCTTCAACACACCTGATGGCTGATTAAAAGGCTTTTGCTGAACTGCAATCATCTGAAGCAGGTGTTTTAAAGCAGGCATTGAGGACCAGGGTTGGGATACACTGGTTTAATCCATCAAAACATGGTGGTCCATATCTAAACTGACTGCTAGGGCAAGGAGAGCATTTACCAGAGAAGCAGCTAAAATGTCCTCAGTGACTCTGGAGGAGCGGCAGAGGTCTGCAGCTTTGTTTGAAGAATCTGTGAACAGGACTATTTTTAGTCATGTGCTACACAAATCTGGCCTTTATGGAAGAGCAACGAGAGGAAAGCCATTGTTGAAAGATGGCCAAAAGAATTCCTACCACCAACCATGTGTGGAAGACAGCAAACATGTGGACGATTGTGGTCTTGACCAAAATCAAGCCTTTGTTTTACTTGCAAAATGCATTTGGACTGCAAATTGGACCGAGCACACCATTCCCACAATAAAACATGACTGTGACAGCATCATGCTCTGGGGTATTACTTTCTTCAGTGAGGGACACATAAGCCTGTAAGTGTTGCTTGGAAGATGGATAGAGGTGGTCAATACTGGACGAAAACCTGTTAAAGTCACAAAAGATTAAAGACTGGAGTGAAAGTTCTTCTTAGTGTATAAGTCCAGACCTAAATCCAATGTAAATTCTGTGGCTAAATTTGAGAATCACAGTTTATATATGCACTCTAATATGACTGTTTGAGCCATTTTGCAAAGAATGGGCAGGTTTCAGTCTCTGAATGTGCAAGAATGGGAGAGGCTCAATAGACCTGCAGCTGTAATTATAGAAAATTATGGATATACAAATTCTTGACTCAATTGACCTGAACACAAATGCACACCACACTTTTCAGATTTTCTTATTTATTAAAAATTGTGAAAACCCTAAGAATTATGCACTACTTTGTGTTGGTCTATGTCTTAAAATCGTAATAAAATAAACTGGAGGTTTAATCAAATCAAATCAAATCAAACTTTATTTATAAAGCGCTTTTCATACAAGAAGTTGCATCACAAAGTGCTTTACAGATTAAAACGACTGTGACTAAATGTGGAAAGGGGTGCATTTTCAGTGCACTGTATTGGTGATTTAAAGTTGAACTTGCATACCTCACATGATTCCTTGTAAATCATAACAAATAACCAATAAGTATTTGGAAACCACTCTCCTCACTAACCTCGTACTATATTGTCAGGTTTGCTGCTGTCCTTCAAGCTTAGCCAGTTAAAGAATTTGCCCAATCTCACAGCTTTAGCTTTCTGATTTAAAGACAGTGGATGGCTTGTTACAAGCACAATGAATGAGATGCTTTCCTGAAGGGTAGATATTGGCAGAGCTTTCACAAAGATGGCCATTTTATGGAGAAAGGTAAAGGTAGGTAAAGACACAGTATCCCTGCAGCTGCATCACACAATTCAGAGTATTATATCAAATATGGCCCCTAATGGAAAAGGCTTCTTTTCATTTTGGTCCTTAAAAGTGCTTCCAGGGAATAGTTAGCTGAGGACTTTATAAAGAACACGGTGGTTGTGAGGGCACATAATAGGTAATTAGCTCTGAGATGTTTTCATTTATTCATTCATTTATATTTGTAGCAAAAAAACTGGAGACACTGAAAGCGCATGTTAAACTTTGCAAGTGTACAACATCTAAAGAAATCAACAGATGTCAGTTTCTAGTGTATGTTTTCTCCAAGGTGTCTAAGGTCGTGTGAAACAATTCGGACACCCTATAACAGTATGTGGTTTTCTAACATGTTTAGAGATAGAGGTATTTAACATCAATTTAAACTGCACTGAGCAAAGAATAAAAAAATGAAGAAAAGATCTTTTAAGCTTTCTGTAAAGAAACTTAATTAAATGCAGATTTTGGTGAGTAATAAATTAGGACAGCCCCACATTTATTCCCATTTAAAATGGCCCAAATTACACAAACATGATTAAAGGAAGGTTTATCCGTTTAGGGTGGTTTGTCCCTGACTGTTAAAGTTAGAGTGAAGACAACAGTGAGATCCAGAGAGTTGCCTGAGGGTTTCAGAAAGAAAAAGATGTAGCCGCTCATTGGTCAGGTAGAGGATTTAAAGTCTGTAGAGAATTTGAAATCAGTCATTCCTCAGGATGGAAAATAGTCTAAAAACAACTGGCAATATCACCAGGTCTGGCCATCTAAAGCAAACATCAAGATGCTGAAAGAGGTCTCTAAAATCTCCAAGATGTCATCTTGGAACCTAGGTCAGGCTCTTACCAATGCTGATATAAAAGTGCATATCTGTACCATCAGAAAAAGACTGCACTAGGTAAACTTTCATGGGATTTGGACAAAGACTAAACATTTGCCCTGTTCAAAAAGACAAAACTTGAATGCCAGGCTGAATTTTGACAGAGGGAATGAAGACAAAGACCAAAACATCTGGAGGTTCTTTGGACTGTTGAGGTATAAATTGCATTATTCGGACACCAGATCAAAGGACATGTTAGGCATGAACCTGTAGTGTCTGCAGTTAACATAAATGTTAACTGCAGACACTACACTACAGACTCCACAAAGATGTGGAGTCTGTGTCCTGTGGTGGAAAAAAACGAGTAACCAGTCTCAATTAAGAAAACCTCTGAGTCATTTATTGACTTGTGTACAAGGAAAGGATGCATACGGGCAGCAGTAGATGGATGTGCTTTGAGCTTGTCTAACATGGATATACCCTATATTCAGTATCACTGAACAGCAGAGAATGTCTTTCGTTCTTTGTTTTTCTTCAGTACCTAGGACTCATCAGGATCAAGCTGTGCCCCTGGCCTAAATAGCATTCGTAAACTTGGGATCAAAAATCTGCACATCCTTGCTGAGCTTTGCTGGATCCCCAGTCCACTGTGGAAGACGTGATGCAGAACATATTCATGGAACGCTGAAGGTCAAACGTTCTCAGCTGAACAGCTGCTTTTGATTGAAAAACATAGGACCTGATGTAATGGGTGGAAGTATAGCCTGAACGGTATAAAAAGGTGCTGGGTTTGTGGTGTTTATGGAAATCTATGATTCGGCTCCACCGAATATAAGGCACAAAATCTGCACAATGCCATACAGGCTTAGCCTGAGAATAAAGCCCTCCACTGTTCAGCTAAAGCCATGTCTGGAGAGCTTTTGTCCTGAATCATCGTCCCATCCCCTGTTTGAAGACAATCAACACACATCCACCACAAACCAAACCAAACATTCCAGCAAAACAGCCTCATGTGAGCCGTGAAGCATGAAGGTGGAAGTGTCCTGATTTGGGGATGCTTTGTTGCAGCTGGAACAGGCCAGCTTTGGATGCTGTTTTATAACCCCCCCCCTGCTATAAACCTCACCATGACCTTCTTTCCCTGTCAGTCAGCTGCGTTCCCTGCTCTTCATGATGCTGTTTGTTCCCTCATGTTCTCTGACAAACCTCTGAGACCTTCACAGAACCGTTGGGTTCATACTGAGATTAAACAACACACCTGGTGGACTGCGTAACAGATACATGCTAGAGAAATCGATAATAACAAGAATGCCTTCAAAATCTGAACAACTTTAAATCTGGTGTGCTTTTACAAGCTTGACTCTCTTTGTTTCAGCTGAGTTCCTGTTCCTGCTCTGGGGAGTGTACCTGTGCTATGCCGTCCGCACCATCCCATCTGCTTTCCACGAGCCGCGTTACATTGCTGTGGCCATCTACAATGAGCTTCTTATTTCAGCCATTTTCCACATCATCAGGTTGGTGCAGAAAAATGAGCATGGTGGACATAAAGTCTTACCAGATAATTAATGTGAGAGTATTTCCAATTTAGCGTATTAGTATCAAGATCCTGATTGACTACACTTCTTTCTGTGGCACAACCTGATGTTTAACCAGATAACTGCTTGTTGGAGCTTTACAGGCACACATCATCTCAGAAAAATAAGACTTTTATGCAGCTCCTTTGTCAGGGAAATGAACAGAATCAGCAGAGTGCAGGGTGAGACAGTTTAAAGGATAGCATAAATTATATCTTCCTCAGGGAGAGAAAAAGCAGATATGTGCTGTGCCAGGGACTAAAATAAGCCCCGTTTACCACGTGCTGTTTGTCGATCTCAGTCTATGTCGAACTGAATTAAACAGTAGCTCTTCCATTGCTTTTTATACGCATCTAGTGATTTTTAAGTCGAAAGCTAATCAGAGTTAACTAATCTGTCACGTGCTGAATTTAAACAAAGTCTTGTTAATGCTCTAAATTAATAGACAATTTTAGCAAGTAAAAATCTGAACCGAATTGCTGGACCTGGGAATTCAGTTTCTGATTGGGCAAATTCCCAATCTCATTTCCCCAAAGGATAACATGGCTTAAAGGTTTTTTTTTTCTTAGACTCAGTTACACAATAGAAAAAAACAGCGATGTTAATCTAAACAGTAAACAGTGTTTTTATTCAACACCTTGTTGGCGGTATGTTTCATACTTCCAGGTCGAATCTGCTTTTTTCATTACATCCTTTCTAGGTACATATAAATATTATACATCATTTGAAAGCTGAGATTCTTGTGACCAAGGGCGGGCTGGCCATAGGGAGGTGCGAAAAAATTTCCAGAAAAGTCGGTCTGTTCTAGACCGGTGGCCGGAACTTTCATTTTTGTACTCCAAAAACAGCTGCTTTAGGAATAAAAAAATGGTTTTGATTTTTTTGCGCTTCCAGCCTCCAAAGATTTAGATCTTGGTTCCTCAAAAACTTGGTTTTTTTATTTTTATTTGCTCATATCATTAAACACAAAAATCATGTCATGTTAGATGTCAAATCTAATGTTGTTAAAGTACTAATAAAGGTATTTTTGTTAAAAAAATATGGTTCTACATGCATCCTTAGTGCAATCAGATAAATGGCCTTTTAGAACCAAGCTCCTGGGCTAAATTTCAGCACACCCCTGCTTTTGATTCTAATGATGTATGCCAATCAAGGATACAATCATAACTGTAGACTCAGTACACGCTTTTGTCAAACCACTCAGAAAGCAAATAATGTGCATCTCACCGTTTAAAGCACAATCACAGAACTGAGCAATCTCAAAGAAAAACAGTTTTTTTTACATCCACAAGGGTCCAGTTAATTTCTACCAATAAAATAGCTAGTCCACGAAAAGTCTTTCGTCCAAAATGCAACATAATCTGCTGCTCAAAACCTTGATCATTGCCTAAGTTTTCATCCTTAGCATGCAAATTATCCTTCTTCTTTGTGTTTGTTGGCCGCTGGCAACCAACAAGTTGGGGCATTACCGCCAACAACCGGTATGGAGTGTGGACCAGGATGTCACTCAAGGTTGCATTTGCCTCTCTAAGACTGGTGATGTATTAGCATCGTCCCTGGTTGTGCTAGCTTTGCTTTTGTTTTTATTAAGCCAAGCTCTAATTTCCATTTTGACATAAAAGCGTATCGAAATTCATTCTTTACTGCCTCCAAAGTTCGGATTAAAAGCCTACAGCATCCACCGCTGGTTGTCTTGGGTCAATACATTGCATGGTTGCAATTTAATGTACACGGGCATTGTAATCGGTTTTGGGCGGGCCAGATACCTGAGTGGGTGGACCCTACACACCCTCAAGCACCGGGCCTGGGTTAACTGGAGTTAAATTCACAGTGGAATTCCTCAGTGAATGCTAAGATTCCCAGTTAAACCATTTTTTAGATATTATTTTCCTTTTTTTCTACTCACTTTTAATATGAGTAAATTTTGAAGCAGTATCTGCACCATCCATCCATCCAAGCTTAATTTTGTTCAGGGTCCAGTGGCAACCTGAGTCATTGGGCTAGAGTTGCAGTAGGGGAGACCGGGGCTGGTTGTCCTATGGGTTGGTTGTCACATTGCTTATTACAGCCATACTGGAGGGCAGTGTGGTTTGATTTTGATATCAAACAATTGGCTTATCAATCTTCTCATTTTGCACTATACATTTTTTGATTTTAGCACACAACACGAGGTGAGGATACATTGAATATTTTTCATGGGTCAGAGTAATTTTTCATGTTGGTTTTTTTTTTTGTATTAAAAGTTTGTAAGTTATTCGATTTTTATAAACATAATAATTAATCAAAAAGTGAAAAAAGAGCTTTGATTTTAGCGAGCATTTGTTAAGAAAGCTGAAGCCATGTGTTAGCTAGCAAAAATAATTTTGTCAAGAGGTCACATGGGGCTGATTGTCTCCATGCTCCAGGCAACCAACCTCATATTAAATTGTTGTATCAGCTCTTATATGCTAGTGTTGAAGTATACATTTTTTTTCTATTTCTTTAGCTGCCAGAACAATCAGGAATTTGAAGTGTAATGCTGTCTGTGAAGACTGATCTTCTGTTGGATTTGTTACTTTGACATAATGCTTAATAGCCTAGTAGACTAGAAATAATAGTTTAGAAAAATCAACTGGGGAAATATTTTAAAGACACAATAAATACATTTACATGTGTTTTGAGCATTAAGAACAAAGGTGGGTTAACTTTTTTCTTTTTACAATGAATACAATTTTTGCTTTGTTCAAGGCTATATTTTTCAGCACAATACATTGCTTGATTTTACCACTCACCAGAATAATACATTACTTAGCTAAATTTTAGGGATTGAACACCAGGAACATTGATTATTATTTATTCCTAAACCAAATCAAAAATTGCTGTTTTGATAATAATAAAGTTACAAAATTACAAAAACTTTTTTTATTTTTCTCCAAGCAAAAACCCATTGAAATTAATACAGACAACCATCCTCATTCACAGTGACAAGCAACCTCAACATAGGACAGGTTGTCACAGTGGTCAGCGTATCTTTTTATAACAAATTGTAAAAATGAATATACCATCTGGTGAAATCACTTTAAGAGTGAGTGATTTTGTGCAAAGAATTTAGTAGAATGTAGACCTATTATAAGTTGTATAAAAAGAGACATAATATGTCCTCTTTAAAGGGACTACCAACAAATCTTTTTCCTGGTGGTATTGAGTTCTCGGATTTTTACAGTAGGTAATGTTATTATAACTGCAATAATTTATTCCTTCTTTTATATTAGCCGCATTTGGAATAATTAGTTTTGCTGTTTTAAATAAAAGCAAATTAAATCATGTCTTACATTTATGTTTTGAATGTTTTTGTTAATATGGTGGTATTTTAAAAAAGAACATTTGGAGAAAATCTTTGGATGCTCTTTGCTCAGATGGCATTTTAAAATATTCTCCTTCTGCCGTTGTCCTGCAGATTTTCTCTGGCTCCTGGGCTGCACCCTGACTGGATGCTCATGCTGTTCTTTGCTCACACTCATTTGACTGTGACTGTAACTCTGGGGCTGCTGCTCGTTCCAAAGGTAATGGGATCCTTTTTAATGTGGTCACTGACAAAAATGTTAACTACCATTCCATGTGAGTGCTCAACTTTTCTTATCAGTGAGGCTACATGTATACTGCACCTTTTACATGTATGCAAACATTTTAACTCTCTTGCATTTTATAATTAAGCTTTAGGTTTTTGAGAGTTTACAAGGCAACTTTTTTAAGGCTAGAGAACAAAAAATGTGGTTTATTTGCAAACATTACTCATAAACCTTAAGGATTTTTTAGAGACGTGCATTTTAATTTCACTAACGAATGTACTAATACAACAAAATCAAAGCTGGGTAATGACATTTAGATTTTTACTGCAGTATTTCAGAAAACACAAGGTTGTGCTGTGTGCTCGGATCTGATCAGCTAGTATAAGTATGCACTATGACATACAAGCTACTTTTTACAGATTTCTACATTGAATATTAATAATCTGAGTTGAATTTGAGTTACAAAATATCTTAATGTGTTTCAAGCCAGTGTTTGGCTCAGATTCCCCCAAAGCCACCATAAAAACTGATGTGAATTGCACAGCTGAAGCATACAGTGATGATAACAAGAAATTTGACTAAAATAAATCTTTTAATATTATTTTTTAAACTTTGATTGGTTTCCATGCAAATTCACCACCTGTAAAAGGAGTTAATGTGGTACTCTGCATGTATAGTTACAGACAGTGGGGTGAAAACGTATTTAGTCAGCCACCAATTGTGTTCTCCCACTTAAAAAGATGAGAGAGGCCTGTAAATTTCATCATAGGTATACCTCAACTATGAGAGACAAAAGAAAAGGAAAAAATCCAGAAAATCACATGGTCTGATTTTTTAAGAATTTATTTGCAAATTATGATGGAAAATAAATATTTGGTCACCTACAAAGAAGCCCGATTTCTGGCTCTCACAGACCTGCAACGTTTTCTGTAAGAGGCCCCTCTGTCCTCCACTCGTTACCTGTATTAATGGAACCTGTTGGAACTTGTTATTAGTATAAAAGACACCTGTCCACACCTTCAAACAGTCATACTCCTAACTCCACTATAGCCAAGACCAAAGAGCTGTTAAAGGACACCCGAAACAAAATTGTAGACCTGCACCAGGCTGGGAAGACTGAATCTGCAATAGGTATCTGCAATAGGTAACCAGGTTGGTGTGAAGAAATCAACTGTGGGAGCAATTATTAGAAAATGGAAGGCATACAAGACCACTGATAATCTCTCTTGATCTGGGGCTCCAGGCAAGATCTCACCCCATGGGGTCAAAATGATCCCAAGAACGGTGAGCAACAATCCTAGAACCACACGGGGGGACCTAGTGAATGACCTGCAGAGAGCTGGGACCAAAGTAACAAAGGCTACCATCAGTAACACACTATGGGACTCAAATCCTACAATGCCAGACGTGTCTCCCTGCTTAAGCCAGTAGATGTCCAGGCCCATCTGAAGTTTGCTAGAGAGCATTTGGATGATCCAGAGGAGGATTGGGATAATGTCATATGATCAGATGAAACCAAAATATAACTTTTTGGTAAAAACTCTACTTGTCGGGTTTGGAGGAAAAATAATGCTGAGCTGTATCTAAAGAACACCATACCTACTGTGAAGCATGGGGGTGGAAACATCATGCTCTGGGGCTGTTTTGGTGCAAAGGGACCGGGACGACTGATCCGTGTAAAGCAAAGAATGAATTGGGCCATGTATCGTGAGATTTTCAGTGAAAACCTCCTGCTATTTTTATTTTACCCTCAATCATGTAAAGCACCTTGAATTACCTTGTTGTTGAAAGTGTGCTATACAAATAAAATTGCATTGCCTTGCCTTGCCTTGCATCAGCAAGGAACTTAAAGATGAAATGTGGCTGGGTTTTTCAGCATTACAAAGATCCCAAACACACCGCCCGGGTAATAAAGGAGTGGATTCGTAAGAAGCATTTCATGATCCTGGAGTGGTCTGGCCAGTCTCCAGATCTCAACCCCATAGAAAAGTTTTGGAGGGAAAGTCTCTGTTGCCCAGTGACAGCCCCAAAACATCCCAGCTCTAGAGGAGATCTGAATGGAGGAATGGGCCAAAATACCAGCAACAGTGTGTGAAAACCTTGTGAAGATTTGCAGAAAACATTTGAGAGGAATTTTTGTGATCGACCAAATACTTATTTTCCACCATAATTTGCAAATAAATTCTTTAAAAATCAGACCATGGGATTTGCTGGATTTTTTTCCTTCTCATTTTGTCTCTCATAGTTGAGGTATACGTATGATGAAAATCACAGGCGTCTCTCATCTGTTTAGGTGGGAGAACTTGCACAATTGGTGTGCTGACTAAATACTTTTTTACCCCACTGTATGTGATTTACTAGTACAGTGTCATTTCAAGCAGTCCGAAGTCATACTATCTGATCGCACTCAAACAACTTCTGACTGCTGAGTAACATGATTTGATTAATAAACAACAACATGTAAATAAAGGGAAAACAAGAAAATAAAAAACAGATTTGCTCAAAAGGAACTGAGTTGATTTATGCCTCATGTGATGTCACAAGTGTGTGTGGATGTTTGTTTTTGGGAGGGTAGATTTAACAAAATAGCAAAACATATGGAAGAACTGGCCATGACAAGGTTCGTTAGGTGCCAAACCTAAAGAACATTAAGCGCATCAAGTAAGTTTGATTTTACATAAAAAAAATGCAAACAGTCGCTTTAAAGCCTTATTTTCCACTTGATAACACAATGACATGGATTGTTTTTTTGTTTCTGTTGACTTAAAAAAAAGGGGGAAAAAAGAACAGTGCTCTTAAATTGCGCCTGCTCATAAACTAACATTATTGCACTGAGAAAATGCTGCCTTTGTATTGGAGGATGGAAAGCATTCAAGAAGATTTCATTGTGGAGGCTGTAATATTAATGTGTTGTAAATATCTATTCACAGCACATTATTTATCATCCTAGGTCCATTTGATATTAGCAAGATGCGAAGCACAAATACGCTCTGTCTCATTTAGTATCGTTACCTTAAACTCAATTTGACTGCTTAAGTGGTTATTGTAATTTAGCCGAGTACTCCTGCGGGTGTCTTTAGAGCTGATGGAAAACATTTCTTTCTCCTGCTGCGTGAGAAATCCGCTCCCTGTTCTTTGATTACTTCTTAATTAGGTTCCTCCGAAGTGCAACCCAGTTGAGCACGCTGGGATAATTGCGCGCAATGGGAGGACATTAATTTCATTGAGCATCTGTTCATGTACCTGACTAAATATTTGGACATCCTCTGTCCTCATATGTGTAATTCCAACCGAAGTGGAAATGTAATATCTGTTTATTGTGCTGTTGTAATAACACCTAAATATGACTCTTTCACACAGTTTGCTTGGATACACAGAAAAACAATGTGGAAGTTAAACAAAAGCTTCAGAGGGGTGACTTCAATCAGAAAGCAGCAGCTCGCTCGAATCTGCCCGACTCACTTATCAATCCTCTGTCACAAAATCAAACTTTCCATTAATAATAGCTAATGACTTTATGTTTCATGATCAACAGCTGAAATACATTAAGCTTTGTATCGTTTTTCATTTTGTTTTCAACATTTTCATTTTGACTATTCATTTTGACTATTTCATTGAAACTCTTTTGTCCAGGTATTAGTCATTTGTTTTTGTTTTTAAATCCATCTCCTAATTTTTATACCTTCCTATTTTCCGGAAAATGAGTCTTGCTATGAATACATTTTCTTTACCTTTACTGATTTCTATTCTAAATTTGTTTTATTACATTTGTTTGATTTTATGTCTTGCTGTTTCTTTTTCTTTTTTCTTTTTTAGTTGCACTAGTGTTTGCAAAGAGCCATATGAAGTAAGTTAAGCTGAAATGTATGTTTATCCACCCTGGCATTAGCTTGAAAAAAAACTTGTTGTTTCTGTGGGTTGGATTTGACCGTGAGCAGGTAAAATGGGAGAAACTACATAATGGAGTTGTATTTATTGACAATATTAAATACATAATATGAACATCAGTGTACATTTTTCTCCTGGGGGGGAGGAAATAATTTTCTTAGGTTTAGCAATAAAAGACACGATGCATCCAGGATTCAAAAATCCATAAAAAAACTGTGAAAAGTTTTACTGTATGGTCATTGTCATGGTGATTTTATTCGCCTCCCAAAATGAGATTCCTTTGAAGTCATGATATGTTTGAAACAAAAAAACATAAAGCTAAGATAATATTTGTGTATTTATCAGAATAAGAAACTGAACAGAACAGAGCTAAAGTTAGGAGTACTGTTCCTTCAATCCCAAGTACGGCACGAGCACATCTGATCATTTAGAGACCAGGACAGCATTAAATGGACGTGAAAACTGAGCAACCATGCACATCTTTACTGATGCACCTCCACCTTTTGTATTGTGAGACCAGATTTTGTGCTGAAAAGAATTCACCACAGCCTGCCTGCCTCAAGAAGGCTACCTGATTAACTTAATATTTAAAATATTTGTATGGTTAGTATCTTGGTATTCATCGTAATTTCCCTGGCAGTCCCTTTGTTTCACTCTACCTCGCCATTTTCCCCTCCAGGTGCAATATATTAGTAACCACATATTTAAAGTTTAAAGACTTTTTTACGCAGGGTGATTTACAGAAAAAAAAGCAATGTGAAGATTCAATACTTCATTGCCTACTTTACTTTTTCCTGATCTTCAGCTCGATCTGGAATGCTGGAGGTTACCTTTTGAGCCAAATCTCTACCAATAACGACCCATTCTCATTTTATCAGTGCTTGGAGTTTTTCAGTTTGTTGGCTTCTGTTCTGTCACCTGCTTTGTGTAAATGTACCACAGGCTCTCACTGCGGTTCTAATCTTTGAGCCACTTTGTCTTCACTACATGATGCTCAATAAGGCTCGAAAATACAAAGATAATTACTGGATTGTGCCTGTATTGTTGGAAGAGGTTCCTCCTTGAGGACATTTTGATCCCATTCTTTATTCATGTGAGTGCTTTTTGGAGATTCGTTAGAGAAAGTGCAGCATTGGATGAGAACTAACTTCACACATAGATTGTGTCTGGATGCTACACTGTGGATCCAATACGGATGTAATGGTAGTGCTCACCTTTAATTCTCCAGAGAAAAGCTTTTCCATATCTCCTAAACTGATAAATCTTTCACTTGCTTTCTGATGTCCATCTCTTTTCTTCTTGTAGAATTTCACTAGGTACTAGATGTTTTTCTTGGACATAATTGCCTCCTTTACTACCTTTCTTGTCACAAGGCCTTTCTCCAAAAGTCTTTGACTCCACATGTGTATAGTAGGGCTCAGACAATGCTGGCCGAGTATCATTCTGTAGAGCATCTCTTAAGCAGACCTGGGGCTTACTGGGCAGTTGAGAACATCCTGCAGTGTTCCTGCAATTGCATCTCTAGCACTGAAGTTCTTGATGATGTATGGTCATTGTCATGGTGATTTTATTCGCCTCCCAAAATGAGATTCCTATGAAGTCATGATATGTTTAAAACAAAAAAAACATAAGGCTAAGATAATGTTTGTGTATTTATCAGAATAAGAAACTGAACAGAACAGAGCTAAAGTTAGGAGTACTGTTCCTTCAATCCCAAGTACGGCACGAGCACATCTGATCATTTAGAGACCAGGACAGCATTAAATGGACGTGAAAACTGATCAACCATGCACATCTTTACTGATGCACCTCCACCTTTTGTATTGTGAGACCAGATTTTGTGCTGAAAAAAATTCACCACAGCCTGCCTGCCTCAAGAATGCTACCTGATTAACTTCGTAACAAATGTTTAACATAAACCAGTAAAACATCACTAAAGGAAAATAATATTTCCTAAGGTGACCAACAGTCATCCAAATTTAGAATCACTGAAAACTACAGAACAGTATTAAAATACCACACATCAAAAACTTGTAATAAAGTTAAACCTTAGTTTCTTCAGACTAAGTCACAATTACTGAGTAGATACTGAGTAATTTAATCCACTATCGAAACTTTAGGGTAATTCTAGCAGACTTTCACGGTATGCACATGTCTCCATTTCACTGGGCCATTTCAGGAACCAACAGAGTACCTGCCTTGGGGTTATGTACTCTGAAATGGCCCGGTAGAGTCGCTGGGTGGGACTTGTGGTTAACTGATGCTGACTGGTTGTAACTCCGGGGAAACAGCGCTTTAAGTGGAAAAAAAATAAGTGCCGGTACTCCCTTTAATGACCTGCCATCAGTCTGTGATACAAATATGGGAAATGCTTGATACTTATGTACATACAGATCAATCTATCGATCTATAGATTTATTGTACAGAAATTAAAAAGAACAAAAGGATAAATCCAGATCTAATTCAAATCCATGAGCCAAATGAACAAGTGTCACAGAACCACGGAATCAAGCCAAATGTAAACATGGACATGAAAAATCTAAATTCTAGATTCTAAAGTCTAAATATTTCAGATGCTATGCAGGATCACCTGCATAGCATCTGAAACACCACGGGTCTGAACCACATTAATAAATACCGTTATTAATTCAAACTCTTAGAAATGTCTCTGTTTTGGAGCTTTGTGCAGAAAGTTCTGGTGCTGCTAAAAGCAAGAAGCCGGTTACGGGCTTGGAGAAAGCTTGCTATGAGCTGCACTGTGGGGCGATGAGGAGCCATAGTGAGACACAGATCAAAGGGGAGACGCAGGCCGATGCACACTGGTCCAATATGTCCGAAGATATTGTCCGAATGTCCTGTTACGAAAACAGACATAAAGTATATTAATTGTTTATTTACCTGCTTTATGTGGTGGTCCAGAATTTTGCCGCCCACTACCAGCCGCTACAACTAAAGAATAGTCCCTCTTATTTCTGTCAAACATCATCTGATGTGCATTTTCTGTCAGGACCGCTCCGCAGGGTCATACCGTCGTGCCTCTGTTGCATTCACCGAAGCCAGGACATTACAAAACTACCTTCTTCGTTAATTTCATAGGGGAACTCGGTTAATGTAAAGGTATCTTTTCTGGGGTAAAAAAAAAACAAACAACATTCGGGGCTTGAGGAGAAATGTTCGGGGCTAGAAAAATGTTCCGGTACGCAGGGCACACTGGAAATAAGTCCTGGTACCCTGAGGAGTAAAATTTAGAAGTGCCGGTACTGCGTACCCTTTCGTACCGGCCCACTTAAAGCACTGGCGGGAAATGATGTCAGCAGACGTCACCAAACAGCCGGCATTTGTAAAATTGGAAGAGTTGCTGGCGAACCAGTGTATAAGAACATAGCAAACAGAAATGCGGCAACCATCCCTGCTTCTTCCATTGTCGATCTCTTGTCCTCTGCTGCTGTGGGCGCCTTTTGGTGCTGATCAGTGACACCACTCAATGCTGAAGCGTTTGTGATATGCTGACGTCTTAGCAAATTTCTCAAAGGGGCAATGTTGTATGAAGACACAATGAGTAAGAGGACCAGCCCAGTGGATTTTTCCTGTCAGCTTTTCTCCTCCCCGAAATGTCCCGGGACTTGTTTAGTGTAAATGGGCCTATCGTGGGTCGATGAGGTGGCAGCCCCACCAGCAGTAAACACACACCATTAGAAAACTCTGAGAACATGCATTAGAATCTTTGCAAATGCAGCACATTTTTTATGAACCCATTGGGACTGGACCCACTTTAATTCTTCTCCAAGTGTAATCCATCAAAACAGAAGATCAGGCCAAAAATAATTTACATAACACATTATATATGTTGCATAATATTAAATGAAATATAGGTTTAATATTGATTTGAATTGTTTGGTGCCGTGCCCCGCCTGTCCCTAATGACTCACTACTGAGCAAGACTCCTTGAACTGTAGTATACCCAATCCATTTATTTTTCAGTTGTGCTGTATTTCATGGTATCCTTGTGTTTTCTATATGGATCACTGTAATTCTCTGTGTCAACCTTCTGTTTGGTTTACCGTATTTTCTGTTTTGTTTTGTATGGTTAGTATCTTGGTACCTGCGTATTCATCGTAATTTCCCTGGCAGTCCCTTTATTTCACTCTACCTGGCCATTTTCCCCTCCAGGTGCAATATATTAGTAACCACATATTATTTAAAGTTTAAAGACTTTTTTACGCAGGGTGATTTACAGAAAAAACCCAATGTGAAGATTCAATACTTCATTGCCTACTTTACTTTTTCCTGATCTTCAGCTCGATCTGGAATGCTGGAGGTTACCTTTTGGGCCAAATCTCTACCAATAACGACCCATTCTCATTTTATTAGTGCTTGGAGTTTTTCAGTTTGTTGGCTTCTGTTCAGCCACCTGCTTTGTGTAAATGTACCACAGGCTCTCACTGCGGTTCTAATCTTTGAGCCACTTTGTCTTCACTACATGATGCTCAATAAGGCTCGAAAATACAAAGATAATTACCAGATTGTGCCTGTATTGTTGGAAGAGGTTCCTCCTTAAGGAAATTTTGATCCCATTCTTTATTCATGTGAGTGCTTTTTTGGAGATTCGTTAGAGAAAGTGCAGCATTGGATGAGAACTAACTTCACACATAGATTGTGTCTGGATACTACACTGTGGATCCAATACGGATGTAATGGTAGTGCTCACCTTTAATTCCCCAGAGAAAAGCTTTTCCATATCTCCTAAACTTATACATTTTTCACTTGCTTTCTGTTGTCCATCTCTTTTCTTCTTGTAGAATTTCACTAGGTACTAGATGTTTTCTTGGACATAATTGCCTCCTTTACTACCTTTCTTGTCACAAGGCCTTTCTCCAAAAGTCTTTGACTCCATATGTGTATAGTAGGGCTCAGACAATGCTGGCCGCGTATAATTCTGTAATGCTAACATAAAAAGACTCCCCTTTTTTAGAGTGATACTCATTTCACCTGTGCTTCTTTTTTAGTGAAATTAAGTCAGGACCAAAAAGGGGGTGAAAATACACTGTTAGTGATGAGAACATATTTTAAAAATAATAAAGCATTTTACAGTGAACAACACTCACCGGTCACATCATTAGGTACACATTGCTTGGGTTGGGTTTGACCCTCTTTTGACTTGATCATTTGTGGCATCGATTCAACGAAGTGCTGGAGACCTTTCTCAGTTTTTGGTCCATTAAGATGAAAGCAACCCACAGTTGCAACAGATTTGTCAGCTGCACATCCATGACATAATTCTATTGTTCCATCTCATCCCAAAGGTGCTCTATTGGATGCATATGGTCAGCAACAATATTTAGATATGAAAATTAAATGATGCTCTGTTTGTGGCAAAGGGGCTCAAATTGCAATATGAATATGTTACTCATTATTACACCACTGCCACCAGTAAGAACTATTGATACAAGATATGATGGATCCATACATTCATGTTCTTTATGCCAGATTCAGACCAAACCACCTTATTGTTATAACTGAGCTCAACTCATTTGACCAGGTACCATCCGTTATTATCCAGTTTTGGTGAGCTTCTGAGTATTGCAGCGCCAGTTTCTTATTAGTTGACAGGCATCTGCTGCTGTAGTTAATCAGTTTCATGATTTCCACGTGTTGTGCATTAAGAGATGGAATCCTGCATTCCATGGTTGAAACATACCATGGTTAATTAAACTGCCGAAGCCTGTTTTCATTTTGAACCAGTTTGCCCAGTCTCCTCTGACATCAAAAAGCATTTTTGTCCACACTGAATGTTTTCTCTTTTTCAGACGAGTCTATGTAAATGCCTGGCACCAATGACATTGCCACCTTTAAAGTCACTTAATTTCCCTTTTGATCCCGTTTCTGACATACTGTTTAAACTTTAGCAAGTGATCTTTCTCCACAAATGCCTGAATGCAATGAGTTGCTGCAAGTTAAAAGAATAAAGTCACCAGTAAGCAAAATATAAATCTGCTCAGTCTGCACATTAATCTGAACTAATGGGAATTTTGGGGGCTGTTCACTGTTATTCTAGTGTTGACTCAATGATTTCCGTCTTAAGCCTTTGTTTCCATCTGGTTTAGTTCCTAATCAAAGGCACTCAGGCCCGAGATGATATTGCCACTGAAGCCTACGAAGAAGAGTTGGACATGGGGAGATCTGGCTCTTACCTAAACAGCAGCATCACGTCTGCTTGGAGCGAGCACAGCTTGGACCCAGAGGATATACGGGTGATGCTGCTTTTCTTGTTCAAAAATTTAAGTTGATTTTCAACAGTTGAGTAAAAACATAGATATTTTCTTTCTGCTTTTAAATGTGATAAAAGATTAGGGTCTGTAGATTTTCTTAAAGGATTGAATTTCTTTCATTCTGCATTTGGTAAAATGGCAATTATGGCTGATGTAACATAAAAGTGTTCACTTGTAAAGTACCATGAAAAGATATTTGCCCCCTTTAAGATTGCCTCTATTTGTACTTTTTCTCCCACACTTAAATGTTTCAGGTCAATAAAGTAACTTCATTTCAGACTAAGATAAACTGAGTAAATAGATACAGGTAAACAAATTTTTAAACTATGATTTAATTTATCAAGGCAAAAACACTATTCAAGCCAACCAACATAATCAAACACATTTCTTTGCTTTCACTATCCACACCCTGACCTTACACCTCACTTACAGACCTATAGAATCAGCAGAATTCTCACATAGAATCTGGTTCACAACCTGAAGTAGCTAAAATATCTCAAAGAGCTACATATCATGCCCCAATCTGAAGAAATTTAAGAACAAATGAGAAACAAAGTCAATTACATTTATCAGTTACAAATCCATTTCCAAGGCTTTGGGACTTCAATGTTTTCTCCATTTTTGTATAATGGCTGTCAATGTGATTCACTGAATAGTGGTGACCCTTTTTGGAGTGGTTGGTTTAACAAAAATCACTCAACAATCCATTGCCGACTCATCCAGGAGGTCATAAAAACAACCTAGGACATCTAAAGCACAGCAGAACTCACCTACCTCAGTTAAGGTCAGATTTCATGATCCAGCAATAAGAGAGAGATCACAAAAATACAATATGGCATCCTTGTAAGCGTTCCGAAGCCAAAACCACTGCTGACTGTTGTGATAGAGAAGGCTCAGAGTGTGAACAATTTAATGTCTGGTTAATTCTACATCAATAGTTAAGACTAATAACTTAATATTAATATAACTATTGATGAGATTCAATGATTTAATTGATTAATTGGGGGACCACTCCTATACTAATGTAATATTCAGAGAATTTCCAGACCTTCAGTCTACTCTGAAGAATGTGAGCTCAAACGCTGTGAAAAGTAACTGCAGGCACATGCTGAATAAAATAGAGAAGCTTCCCTTTAAAATATAACAGGGTTTTTTAACACAATAGATTAACCTTACAGCCAACTCACTGTGTCAACAATCCCATCTATTCTAATGCATACAATCTAGAAACTACCGACGATCTTAGAAATATGTATAAATGCAGGACAGTCAGCAGGGGATCACTTCAAAGAAGCTGTTACCACCTCTGTGTGTGTGCATGTGTGTGTGTGTGTGAGAGAGCAAGAGAGAAGAGTGTGTGTGGGGGATGATCATAAAGTCTTTGCTCTTATCAGTCCCGTGCTCCACTCTGTGAAGCGAGGAAACACAGGCTGGAAAGCATGGGCTTCCAAGTCCAGACTCACCCCACAGTGGAGATGATGTGGAAACAAAGGGACAATTAGCACTAGTTTTAGCAGACGATGGACACCAGGCGACTTGGTCTAGGGCGGGCAGCCGGGCCAGACAGGTGGCGGTATGGCTGCTTTGACTAAAGTTAACAGAATAAAAGGAAAAGAAAGAAAGAAGAGATATAGCACTGCTTGTAGCGATAAGCAGTTTACAACACAGAGCATACAACACTCAAGGCCAGCGTGCAGCGATGCTAATTGGCGATGAGTAAACAGTGGTTTACAAGTTCACAAACTTATATCAACCAACAGAAAGACGGGATCTAACCCGTCGGACCTAACTCTTCTACCCAGACTCAGCAGAAATAAACCAGGTTAATCCTACTTGGCGATGATTCTCTTCCGCCCACACCAGTCCACGACGAATGATGGAGAAAAGGGAACAGAAATGTCCAAACGGTGGTGGAAGCGGTCGTGCACAGCCGAGGTCAGAGATGGACGCGTCCAAATGCAGGCAATGTCCGGAATTGTGCCTGTCTTCAGAGAGCTATCTTGGTTTAGCTCAGATGCCAGCAGACTTCCTAGATGTACAAACGGGAAGCCAGATAGCTTAGTAGGTAATACGTCGAAGTTTTCAGGGGAGTTCTTTCCTGGTCCAGAAGGTTGGAACCTACAGTAAAACATGGTGGTGGTGGTGGTGTGTTAGTCTGGTGATATTTTTGCTCCTTCCGGACTTGAATGACTTGCCACAATTGATGGAACTAGAATCATGGAGGAAAATGTCCGAAAAATCCGTTTCTGACCTTGAGCTCAAGCACATCCAAAGCACACCAGCAAGTCCACCTTTTGAATGGCTATGAAAAAAATAAATTTAAGGTTTTAGAGTGGCCTAGTCAAAATCTGGACAGAGATGTTTGGGCCCAACCTTAAACAAGCAGGTAATGCTTGAAAACCTTCCATTGTGGCAGATTTTAAATGATTTGGGAAAGAGTGGCCAAAATCCCTAAACTAGATCTAAAAGCTTTAGAATCATTTATTACCAATACAGAAGGTTAGTCATTACCAACAAGGGTAACACCACCAGATTAGCTTTGGGGGAAAATCGTTCAGAAGGAATCTTCTGGTGCAAGTATTTCTTCTAAGCCCAATATCTAACATAATAGATGCATAAATATAAGTGGACATTAACACAATTCTCACACAGGACGAGCTGAAGAAGCTGTATGCCCAGCTGGAGGTCCACAAAAGGAAGAAGATGCTTGCCAACAACCCCCACCTTCAAAAGAAGCGGAACTCAAAGAAAGGCCTGGGTCGCACCCTGATGAAACGGATAACAGAGATCCCAGAGACCATGCACTTACACCGCCAGTGCAGCCGAGATGACGGCAGTGAACATGGCAGCAACCGGGGCACCCTGAGGAGAAACCAGCTAGAGGCCAACCATCAAGGTAAGTTTGCAGCAACACTTATGCAATCGGCTCAGGGATGTAGGTTAGCAGCAGGATGGAAGAAACACAACCTGGAAATGAGGGAATTTAAGTTAATGCCATGTTTTCAAACTTAACTTTAGGTCAATATCTCACATGCCAACAGGAAAAAGATGACAAAAAAGTTTAATGCTCTTTAATGTCGTCAAGTTATGATAGATTATCTCCAAATTATAAAGCACCATCTGCTGGAAACCTCCACAATCATAAGGTTTAGATAGTTCTGCTGGGAAGTTTACATACATTCATCTTCAGGATGAATTTAGGATTTTCTCTGGTCCGTGCAGTCAATATTATATGTGCAGACTCAAACATATCCATAGACTCCTTAGCAAGTTGTACCTAAACCATATACCACTAACAAGCTTCTGACATAAATTCTGGCAGATAATGGACCAGTCTTCTTGGTAGAATTGGTAGAGTTAATTACATTAGTATGTTTCCTAGTACAGATGCTACTGTTAAACACAATGCACACTTTTTAGCAGGGTTTAGGATGTTCATTTAGGAGGCTTAATGTTAGCATGTCTTGTCCATTGCAAAGCTATGAGTTACGAGCGTTTTGCGATCATTGGTTAGTGTGCCTAAGTTTCAACCATGACCTTATCCACACTGTCACCCTCAGATAAAAGGAAATTGATTAATTGGAATTGACCGATAACCACCAAGGCTATCATTAAAGCCTGATTTACATGGCAGGATTTTAAAATTGTCACAAGAGTTTTAGACCACAAACACGACGATAAAAATAAAATAAAATCACGGATATCCCTGTTTTGGTCCTACAGTGTGTGGTGTGCGGCCACACGACAATGGCGAGACACCACACACAAACTGATTTTACTCACAAACATTCCCAGCTCAGATGTGAAATCTCACAAAACCTCATGATATAAAATGTGACTAAAGTCAAAGGAGTAAATAAATATGGATGCCAAGGGTGAGGCATTGGGAATAGTTTGTGGACTAGTTTTAACATAGGAAAAAATTAAATCCTGGCATTATAAAATGATGTAGACACAACAGGAGCAGCGGCTATACTAAAAATGGAGGTGAATTATTGGTTTTTCTTTCTTTCACTGGGAAACATTGTAACACACTTTGCTCTGACTGATCTCCGTTTCTGTGTATTTGTGGACTGCAGTCAATTGAGCCTACACTTTGAAATAATAATAATAATTATGGACCCTTCCAAGGCGTTTTGCTGCCTGTCACCTCACTTTCTGATTGGCTACACGTCACATTCAACAGGCTGCATGCTCGTTTGTGCTCACAACACACCACACACGCTGCGATGTTGGGTCAAGACAATCCAACATGTTTAACATCCCCGATTTGTGATCGGAGCACTCCCGACCTCTTTCTGAGCAGACCAGAGCGCTCTGAACACACCACACACACGACAGGAATATCTAGAAATCCTGGACTGGTGATGATAAAAGCAGGAACGGTGATACAGGACACGAGGCTGATGTGAACGAAGCGAACGGCAGAGTGAGACACAGCAAGAAAATACATAAATGATCCGACGGGGAGTGAGAGGAAATGAAGGGCTTAAATAGACAAAAGGGAAGGAGGATCAGGTGTGACAGACTGGAGACAGGTGCAGACAATGATCATACAAGAGTGAGCAGGACAGAGTGCTGATGGCTCTGACACCTGCTCCAAACTTTACACCTTGAAACATAGTAGAATATTACACCTGCCAATATGAAAAGCCAAATGGATGAAGGTTTTATGGCAAGACACGACCAAGTTGAGCCATTTGGAAAGCATGATGGTGGCAGCATCATGCTAAATGCCTGTTTTATCACTGGTATTAGTGAATTGCACAAAGTGGATGAAATAAAGTAGGACAACCTTCAAATTCTTCAGCTGAATCTCATCAACATTTAACACAAGAGGAAACAAAAATAATAGAACAGCTATTAAAGCAGGCTAAAGGCAACACTTTTGGAATATTCCCGGCCTCAACTCTTTTAAAACTATATGGACTATATTTAAAAGTTTAAATGACCTCTACCATTTCTGATTAGATTGGTTAAATGTTCAGCCAGAAGTATGCTAGAAGCCTGTTAACAGTTTAAAAGTCATATGGTTTTTCTGCAACTTGCTCAGGGATGCTTATCCAAATATTAGTGGGGTTTAGCTCAGCCTCTATGTATAATTTCGACCCCATGTGGACTAGAAAAAAAAGAATTAATTCTAACTTGTGTTTTAACAAGTGATTGAAGTTTTACATTTTATTATTTCGACCACTCAGGGAAAAAAAATTGCATGAATCCAAAAAATTTTATCACTGCCTGATGAGCATATGTAAACTGCTAAGTGTGACTATGTTCTGAATATTAAAATGAGAACATTTTCTATGCTGTTAATCATTTTATTTGAAAGTATTATAATTTAGAACAACTCTCCTTAAAGAAAAGATGGACCATGCATTCTGTAACAATTCTGTGTTATCTTTTTGTAGATTTGTTTTTTAATCTAGAGAGATGCATAATGCCTTTAGATAACGTGGACAATCGCATTATCTAAAAGAACAAAAAAATTTGGTTTTGCATGTCTTTTTAAGGGACTCGTTTTGGTCTACTGCGTTTCCTGTATCCTAACTATACAGTTCTCAGTGATGACATTCGTGTAATACACACATTGCATGTGAGCATGTGAAGAAATCATTAACAAAATAACTGAATTAGTATATTTTGCACCCAATGAGCCATAAAGCAATGAAAAAGAAGATTCATAAACCCCTAGCGACAAAGTGAAAGTCTGAATATCTCATAGTTCATTCTTTCTGCTTTGTGTTCATAATACACATAATATCCTTCCAATGTTAAGGAAAATGTTATTTTCTTTGGGACAAAATAATTTTTTTTCAATGAGGTACACCTAGAAGCTATCGTGGAATAATGATAGGTTTAAGTTACTTCTTTTACTCTAATCTTAACAAATTTCCCCTCAGGAAAACCTCGAGATGACTCCCTGAAGAACAAGCTCACAGGTTTGACCAAGTCACTCAGCTTTGACCACGTTTGTGAGCAGGATGCAGACTCTGTGAGCCAAACAGGCTCGGTTCCAGGGGACAAAATGACTCCTGTTGGAAGCGGCGGAGAGGGATCTCTCCTAGGCTCCCTAATCTGCCGTAGACACACCAAGAAGCAGCTGGAACCAGCGGGGACTCTGCCGAGGCTGGAGCCGGCCGAATCCACAGAGTCTGTTCCGCTCTTCTGGAAGTCGGCCAGTGCTCACAACCTCACTCACGAGAAGAAACCCATCCACCTGCGGACCTCTATCATGCAGAAGTCTCTGAGTGTGATTACGAGTGCAAAGGAGAAGATGCCGGGACTTTCCAACAAGACTCAAAGTGTGGAAGACGCCAGTAAGAAGGGTCAGAAGGGACCAGAGGAGAGAACTCTGTCAGAGGTGGATGAGACACCCGAACATTTCCCAAAAATGATCATCAGCCAATCAGTGGAGTACTCCAAATCTCCTATGAAGATGGGAATAATGAAACAACAGGTAATTTTGTGCATATTTTAAGGTAACTGATGCATCTTGAACTACTTTTACTTTTTTTATATTACAATCACAAAGCTCAATGGATTTTATTGGAATGTTCTGTGGTAGACCAACGCTAGGTTATGAAGTGTAAAGAAAATGATACACAATGGACCCTTTTTACAGATAGAATCCTGAAGTGCAACGTGTATTTGGATTCAGCTGGTCTTAGTCTAAACTTTGTAGAGTTTAGAGTATATTTCCATCAGCTTTGCACATCTTGAGACGGGAAAATCTTTTGCCCAGTCTTCTTTTCCAAGATAAAAACTGGTGAATTTCCATTTTCTTGGAATTTGGTCTGAAATTTTGAGGTCATTCTAAAAATGAATATACATTAAACTCAACCATTCCATTGTACCTCTGGCTGTTTGCTTAGTAGTGTTGTCCTGCTAGAAGGTGAAACTTCCCCCTAGTTTCAACTGTTTTGTGTCCTCTAATAGGTGTTCAATGATTATGTATTTAGCTCCCTCTGTCTTCCCAGCAATTCGGACCATTCTGTGTCCCTGCTATAAATAGGCATCCCACAGCATAATGCAGCCACCACCATTGTTAGTTTTACTCCATAAAATGTTTTCCTCGTTGGTTTATCTGACCAGAGCGCCTTTGCTGTGGCCCCTTCAACAGGACTTCTTGGGGCTTTCTTTCAACCATGGATTACTTCTTCACACTCTTCCATAAAGTCCAGATTTGTGGAGTGTATGACTAATACTTCCCTTGTCAACACATAGCCCCCCCTAAGACTCTGGATTACTACAGCTCCTCCAGAGTTACAATGGGCATTTTGCCTGCTTCTCTTATTTATACTATTCTTACACAAACTGGCATCTTAGATTAAAGGTCATGCATTGGTGGATTTGCAGTTATTGCATACCCTTTCTTTATTCAGATGATGGATTGAGGAGTTGTTAATAGCTTGGGATTTTGTTTTATAACCTAACCCTGCTTTAACATCTACACAACTTCCTCCCTGACCTCTCTGCTGTGTTGTCTGGTCTTAATGATGCAGTTTGTTCATTAATAATGAGAGTAAATCACACACGAGACAGTTTACTATTATTGACTTACCTTTAAAGCTAATTTTTTGCACGCGAATAAAGGGGAGTGAAGATAAATGCACACAATCCCATTTTAAAAGTATTAAAAACCACAAATAATTGTCCTATCACTAAACAGATATAATCTACTTTGTGTTGTTCTATCTCATAATAATCTCGATCAAATACTTTTACACTGGGTGAGTTGGGTTCAGGATCATGGAGGGACTGGTACCCATCACAGCATTCACTGAACAAAGGTTTGATAAAACAAGCAGACTATAATTTAACATGTCCTCAAATGTGTAAATAATTTGTTTCTCCTCTACAGTCTTCACTGACATTTACCAGAGTAAAGCTATACTGGGATACCACCTTTGTGCCACTTTGTTTGGCTGTGAAAAGCGTAGAAATCTATGGGACAGCTGTTCTGAATTTATTTATGCTGCTACTAGCAAAAGAACCAGTAGTTTAGAACCTGGCATCAGCTCATAACATAAAATGGCATGTATTTAAATGGTTCTAATATTGACCCACTGGTGGCACCACTGTTTAGGGTGCATTAATAAGTGTTTGGTTGCATCTTATATAAAGCCCCCCCTCTTCACCAACTATATTGGAAAACTACCAAATAGACTTAACTTATTTCCGCAGATAGAAACAAATGGTACTGGTACCCAAGACCTCCGTGGCTGAGGTAAAAATATTGATTCCGTTTTCTGTTTCAGGAAATGCTGCTACTGTTTCCTGAGTGCATAATATCACATGTAACAACTGCAGGGAGAGGTATAAAATCAGTTTTCATAAATTTTCTTCATTATGATATTTTGTGTATTATTAATTCAATCAGTTTTTCAATCAGAGCTGTCTCATGGCATAGGGCATAGGCAAACTAAGCAGGTGCTTAGGGCTTCCAAACCAATAGGGGGAGCTCAAGAGCAAAAAACTTATCATAGAAACCTAAAAATGTAAAGTTATTTTACAACTGACACTTGTCCCAAACAAAACTTGTAACCCCTTGGTATTTGAAATGTTATGCGTCAATCAGCGAAGTTAGACTTTGCAGACATTTGCCTGGAGTAGAATACTTCACTTTTAAATAGGTTAACCTTTTTGAAGTACACTAACCGTTTTTGCACTGCACCTTTAGTAGTAAGAACAACTTTCTCAGAGCTATGTCAATGTAAAAAAATAAAGTTGGTTTCCCAATAAAGCAACAAACATTTGGTTGTAACGTAAACTATTGTAACAAATCTGGAGGCAGCTATTGTGTTCACAACACTTGCAAACTACAATTCTGTTTGTTAGATTAGTCCGATTTTCTATTCAAAATCAAAAGCCCAAATTTCAAACTCAAGTTTTAATTTGCTGATTTTGGCCAGTTATGATTTTTCTTTAACTAAAAAACGACATATTTTTATAGTTGATGTTTATTAAAACATTAGGAGCTGAGATAACGTCAATATGTGGTGCGAGTGAGCACTTGCTGTGATGCAGGGTCTTGGTAATATTACATTATTACAGAGTTAACATTTTAAACTGGCTTTAACGTCTTATATTAGCAGTTGGGACACCCACATTAAAAAAGCTGTTACCATGTATATTTTTTAAATTCTAAACCCTCACATTAAGCCCATACAGCTACATGAGAAGGACTGTTGCTCAATGAGTAGAGTAATCATCTTGCAATCTGAAAGTTGTGGGTTTGATTCCAGCCTCCTCCTCACATGTTGTTTTGCCTATAGGCGAGGTACTTTAACCTAGAGCCACACAAACTCACATTTATTCACGGACAAACAGGTTGGTAGGTAACTTAGGGTTAAGTGCTCTGAATGGTCAGTATGACTAGAAAATATTTAAATTTGACTTGGTTGATGGAAGATCCCTAACTCAAATTCTTGTGCTAAGCTCAGCATTTAAGAAATGTAAGCAATCTTATCATTTTCTCATCTATGGTTGGATATTTGTTTTCCAGGTGAGTGGCAGCCAGCCATCCATTTGCTCTGAGACAGGAAGGAGCCTTTATGACGTGTCCGAGGTTTGTCCCTGGGAGCTGGATGAGGCTCAGACTCCTTCTGAGGGAAAGACACAGAAGCATGTGTCCATTGCTCCTGTAGAACCCACCCCGGGCCGGAGAGGCAGCACCAGCTCAGGACCTGCTAAAGTCAGTCGGTCTCAGCAGAGGCAGAAACCTGGGCAGTCTCCATCCAACAAACGACGGTCCAAGGACAAGGGAGGAGAAAGGGAGGAAGGAAGGGAGGCGAGGAAATCTCAACCACCCAAATCACCTCTCCCTCTCAAGCCGGACGTGAGCCCCTGGGAATTTGATGAGCAACCTATGGTAGGAGGAGATTTTGACTCCATCTCTCCTGACAGGATCAGGAGGAAGAAAAGTGTCACACCCACTGATGGGAAGCCTAAAGGGCTCCATTCGGACCACTCCAAGTCCACAGGGAGCCTCTTACAGCCCCCATCTCTAATGGTAGAAATCTGCCCATGGGATTACGGAGGCCCGCCTTCCCCCAAGCAGGAGAAGACCTGCAACAGTCCTACAACACACAAGAAGAAACAAAAGGGATCCTCCTCATCCAACCACAAATCCGAGAAGGATCGAGCAAGGGAGAAAAGCAGGGAGAGGCGGAGCTCGTCCAGCAAGCCACCGTCTGAGAGGAGACGGGTCAGCCAGTCATCGGAGGCTGGGGGGGCGATTTCGGAGCGGCGGAGAAGCTCGACCAGAGATGCCGAGGTTTTCTCCCGTGATACCGAGCACTCGCACACACACAGCGGCATAGCCAAAACTAAAAAATCCCCTGAAAAGAAGAGAGAGAAGTCTTTGCACAGTAGTTACAAACCTGCAGTTCTAAGCAGCACAAAAAGGGTTGAGGTTTGCCCCTGGGACTTTCCAGAGAAGGACTCAGCGGAGAGGGCATGATGAATGTTGGTATGATTTGATCTTTTTGTACTCACTGACAGAGCTCAGAGAACAAAGGGATGCTAAAAAATATACCAGTGTATTTGGTAAAAGGTTTTCGTTCCCTCTTCATGTCATCTTAGTGAACAGGGTTTTGTGAGCCCTTTGTTTCTGCTGTCCAGACGGACCTATTTACGCAGCTCTGAATGCAACCTTGTCACTTTAAAAGGACATTTGTTTTATCTACACACCTGTCAGAGTTTGTATTCTTCATCACCTGTAATACACCTTGAAGATTTGTAAATGATTCATGCAGACAATGTGAAATCCAGTGAGTTCTCAGCCTGAGCTCACCGCATGTTGAAAACACACAGGGAACAGAAAGAAAAACTTCAGAAGAAAGGAGAATATGGGCTCAGAGGCGCTGAGATGCAGAAAAACGCAGCACACACAGCTGCAATTCCTTGTCTTTGGGCCAAATGCATAATTAATGGAATGAAAACGATCTGTTGGATCAACCAATCGCGGGAATACCGGTTTGCAGCACAGCTAAATAAGGAAGATTGTTTTAGTAAAGGTTCTCCATTTACAGTGCCTTGCAAAGGTATTCATATCCCTTGAACCTTCTCATAGTTTTTTCACATTACAACCACAAACTGGAGCATTTATATTAAGCCCCCTCTACTCTGATACCCCAAAATAAAACCCTGTGCCAACATTAGCCTTCAGAAGTCAATCGATTTGTATCTAGAGTTGGCATTTGGGTAATTTAACCTCTGTAGTTTGGTTACAGCTGTTTGGTGAAGGCTTCAGAGGTTTATCAATTCAAGTACAACCAGTTCTGTTATGTATAGAAATATGTTTCCAATCCAATCATTCGAACAGACTCAAAGTCTATTACATAGGCACCAATTTGATCATGGTTAAACACTGCAGTCAGATTTAGTTTATTATTCCAATTTGTAAATCATTTTGTGTCGAATAAAGCCCAAGTGTCTGACCTTGCAGCAACCATGCAACCACAGTGGAAAGGAAAGCCTGCCATTAACAAGAAGAAACCTCCAGAACAACAAAGAAAGCAGCCGTCTTGACTCTTTTGACTGGGGGTTTGAGACAGAACAGACCAAAAAAAAACTACAGCGCTGATCTAGGAGAACTTTCTATGTTAAAGTAAATAGTTATTGGTAGTAGCAGGCTTTATCTAAGAGAGAAACCCACCTAAACATATAAACTCTGAAATTGCAGCAAAATGTGTTGGATAAAAAAAAATGAGTTATTGGCTTTGTCAATATTTCAAACTATTAATTTCCCCTCCACTTCCGAAATATGTACTTCTTTGTACATATTAAACTACACATATTAAAGTTTATGGATGTAACATGACATATTGAAACAGAGAAGGGAAAGGATTACTTTTGCTAGGCTCTATGTATTTTTTTACAAGCCATTGCATGTGGTAAAACTATTCAGCATCAAATAACTAATTGTTTACTGGTGAACTTGTTCTCAAATATGACAGTGGGAGTTTAGATGTTGTTGCGTCCCGTATTTGTCCACTTAAAAAGCACATGGTGCTTTTGAAATGGCGTACCTTGCTGTTGGGAGTTCTCCACTGCATTTCATATGGCATGCCGTTTACAGTTGAGCAGTATTGAGGTTGATATTTATTTGCTGTTTACTCTACTCTCCTGGCTGGGGTGTCAAATTTTCATAGGTATAAAGAGACACTCTTTCAAAAAACAAAGGACCAAATTTGAATCTGCCTATCGTGGATGTTGTGAATAATGCATTTTGTCCCCTCCTTCGCCCATTTTATCAGCCTGGTTGCACCTTCCTGCAAACCTTTGCACATATTCAGTCGCTAAAATCCCTTCGCATGGCTATTTTCTTTTTCTTTCTCTCTCTCTAACAGAGATAGTAATTAATCATTTTGGCATCATCTCCAACATGAACAGCAACACTCAGCCTGTCTGTCCTGTGATCAGCCACCCACCACTGACAACTCATGCCATTGTGTCAGACACACCACTCAGCTCAGCTTCAGGATGGTTGTGTGTGCATGACAGCGAGAACATGAAGACTCCATAAATTCACTAAAAGCATAAAATAATAATTGCATATCTTATAAAATACTTACGAGTATTTTGAAGCACATTTACTTAAATTTTAGATGTATTCATCATGCACTTAACGTATAACATGAATGGCTTCATAATCAGATGCCTTTTTTGTAATGGAATGCCATCGTTTCTCACTACATGTTATTTAATGCTTGTTATGCAGTATATTGTTTCTCCAACAGCTTACAAATGGTTGTACCATCCACGTGCAGTTATTTATACAATGTATTCTTATTGTGTTGCATGTACATAAAGTAAATAATGTTCTCAATTCTGAATTAAAGATTTCTAGAAAAGCCAACTCGCAGCAAATTTCAGTTATTTTCATGACTGCAATCGTAAAACGTGTACATACACATCGCATGCTGCCTCTGAAGAATTTACAGACAATCTCCTCTGGAGCAAGCCATCATTTAGATGTGATGACTTTAGCCATAACAAGCTCAAAATTACTATCAAACAGGTTTAAATGAATTCTGCTTGGAAATGTCATTACAACACTGCCACCATATGGCATAACAGATTTATTGCATGTTGTTTACTTGCAAGTTGCTGCTTACCAACCTGCAACTGCATTGAATACTCAGATTCTCTGGCGATTTCCTGGTCACAATCAAAATATTGTAAGTTGGAAGCTTGAATTCTGCACCCATAGCTTTAGGATACAGGATATTGATTAAATGATGGGGCACCTTAAGACATTCAAAAATTTCAATAGAAAGTTTATACGTCACATTCATTTATGAGGTTGTTTTCTTTATATACTTTGGTTATGAGGCACAAATAGTCTTTGAATCATTAAAAAAATATTTTAGTAATTTAGTTCCAGATTTAAACCCCTTTTTTAGGTTCATTATACAAAAAGGCACATATTTCAAGTGTTTGTCATGTTTGTAGTATAAACTTTGATGCAAATTTGAGGATTTTTTTTTTTTTTTTTAACTAACGAAGCAAAGAAAGGACATGGAACCTGGAAGCAAACGTACAGAGTATTAGAAGGATCTAGTGACAAACAACGAACATCCAGGAATTTAAATACATGGGGCAGGGTGGAGATGGACAAAGAAACAGATGTATTAATTAGAGGCCAATGAGGAAATATATTTAAATATAGGAATGAGGCGGAGACGTCATCCACTCAGCATTAATGCTGGAGAGCTCATAATCACAGAGACAATGAAGCTGGCGTTGTGAGATTTCTCCACTCTTGGACCCGGTTTCAAACGTAATCGTTTATGGTGCCCTGAAACGCTGGCTCCTTTCGGATGAGACACCTGTTCAATGAAATATATTTGCTGCTACACCTGGTTTCATCTCCGTGTGGACAGGGCCAAAGATAAGAGCCCAAAAATAAATGAGGAAATGAGCACAAATTATTAGACTAGAGGGATATAAATAAACACCAAAGAAATTATCAGAATACAAACACAGAAGAAAACCAAAACCCAAACACACATGGTGTGACGGTGTTCATTTCTGGTTTAAAAAAAAGGATTTTTAACATAGACATTTCATCTCCACTATGTTGTGGGTTATGCAATCATGTGGCAGACTGGTGTCTTGACAGTTGTCCAGCAAACAGTCACTGTTACCCTGTACAAGGAGGGTAATGGTGTGCTCCATTTGTAGTCGCAACTCTAAAATTCCGACTTCCGATTTGGAAAAAACAACTGGAACGCCCCCTGAAGTTGGACTTCCCACTCAGAAAGGTTGAGATTTATTTCTTGCTCTGACTTTGTCTTTCAATATGGCTGCTCATTGCATCAACAACAGTAAGTTCTGGTGGAAACGTGTTTTTTTTACAAGACACACTTAAAGGAGTGTGTCTAAAATTAATGTTTGCATATTGAAAGTACAACTTATAATGATGTTTATAGGAGGTACTACCAACAATGGATACCTTGACCTTGCCATATCAAATTCCTACTTATCCGACTACATTAACTGGAATGCTGTTTACTCGGGTGTGACAAACCCAGCTTCCGACTTCTGAGGTAAATGGAACGCACCATAAGCCACAAGGAGGGAGGTATGCAAGTATATTAATGGGAGAGACAATGTGTAGGAAAAGAAGCTGCAAAAGGAAGGCGATAAAGGTATCTTTCGGAGAAAAGTGAAGAAAAACTTGTTAAAGAGTTTGGGAAAGATCCACAAGGCATGTACTGCAACTGGAGTCAGAGCTTCCAGAAACACCACACACAGAAGAATCCAGGACCTGAAAAGGAGACGATGTCAGAAGCGTCTTAACTGGGCCAAGGAGAAAAAAAAACTGGACTGTTGCTCAGTGACCCAAAGTCCCATTTTCAGATAAAAGTAAAGTTTGCATTTCATTTGGAAATCGTGTTCTAAGAGTCTGGAGGAAAAGTGGAGAGGTGCAGAATCCACATTGCTTAAATTCCAGTGTGAAGTTCGCACAGTCTGTGATTATTTGGGGTGCCATGTCATCTGCTGGTGTTAGTCCACTGTGTTTTCTGAATTCTACAGTCAGAGCAGATGCCTAACAGGATATTTTAGAGTACTTCATGCTTCCTACTGCTAACAAGCTTCATGGGAAGGCAGCTTTTATTTTACAGCAGGACTTGGTACGGGCCTACACGCCCAACAGTGCCAATACTTGCTTTATTCACTGTTGCATGACTGTGTCAGAAGCCTTGATCAATTACTGAGTGCATAATATACTGTACAGTATATAAATGTGCTTTTAGGTGGGCTGCTACACTGAAAATCCCATTTCTTTTGCAGGTTTTATGTAATATTCTATATTTCTGAGAAAATTCATTTTGGGTCTTTGATAGGCCTAGCCACCTAAATTAAAAGAATTAAGCACTTGAAATATATCTCTGTGTGTAATTAATCTATATAAATGTCACTTTTTCATTTAAATGAAAAAAGCTTTTTTATGATTACCTATATTTTGAGACACATGTATACCAAGAAAATTCAAAAGATCTCATTGTGAAAAAGGAATAGGGGATATAAGTGATCAACTAAACATCTCAAGAAACACAGCTGTAGCAGTGGGAAGATGGAACATGACACCACCACTCTGCTGCAGTGCCCATGCACCTGGAGCCACAGAGCTTCTCTGTCAGCCCAGACTGTGAAGGACAACGTAACAACAACCATTATGGACCACTTCCAAGAAAAAGCCCTCGCTCTGCAGCACAAAGCTGCATGAATAAACCCTGGTTACATGATGTTTGTTGGATTCTGGGACATTTCTATCAAATAAGGCAAATATAGCATTGGACTAGTTGTGTTTTTGGTGTTTTAATAAGACCCTGACCAAGACTAAACAAGTAAAAACATACTGACAATGACACTAAAACAGAAATATGGTAAAGTGCTACATTGGAGCTGGACGACAACAAAGCATGTGACCCTACATTTTAAAGGTAACTTGTGATTGCACCAAAATACAGGAGAGAGTCTAATGTCTCAGTGTCATTCTAAACTAAAAACAACCCTTCCCATTTATTTCTCATAAAAGGATGTCATGGGTAAGAAAGGAACATTTTTATCTGGTGTGGAATGCTTTTCCTCAATCAATTAGGATTTGTCAAAAGAAAAAGAACAAGCGGAAGAACCGGGTGTGACTGAGGTCCTGAACACTTTAGAACAGCTTGGGTAGTTCTTTAAAATAAATACTGGTTTATGTTGTTAGGATATAAGTTCGTTTTACAAGTTGGTCAAACATTGGAACCCAGTTTGTTGGATACTAGAGCCATAACCATCTTCAGAAGGCTGCCATTTTGAACCGTACAATGACCTGCTCAGATCTTACTGGTCTGACCTTACTGCTCTGTGCAGATCATTGTAAGAAATGTCAATATGTTAATATGATCAAATGATACGGGGTGGTGTTAATGATCTTAGTGTAAATTAATATTGTGTGCCAGTAAAAATCTTGATAAACATTTTTTAGGTATCTTTACCTTGTAATGGTACCTTCTTGGCCTAATCCATCTCAGAAAAGAGATGTTCACCTAATGGTACTTCTTGGTTTCAGTCAACAGCAAGAAGGCCTTTGGTTAAAAATCTTTCAATACTCTTTCTTTGTGAATTTTGTTCTTCCTGTACGTGTGTGTGTGTGTTCTCTCCATGTATTCAGTCTATCTCTCATCATCTATAAACATAGATATTAAATGAACTGGATCATCTAAAGTAGGTGAAAGTATAGGCTTGTACAGTTTTTGTTGTCCTGTCGGTCTCTGTGTTGCTCTGTAACGCTTTGTAATTTTAGAGTGTTGAGCTGTATTTGAAAAACTGTAATGATGAACCGGAATTGGGGGGGGGGGGGGGGGGGGGGGGGGTGTCGGTGGTGCCTATCTCCAACAATCTTGGGCGAGAACTAATACAAGGCAGATTTAGTTTAAAGTAATATTTTAATTTGACCAACATGTTTTGTAAAACTAAATCTGAAGAGGGAGCTAAAGTTGAAAGGAGGTCTTCTAACCTCAAAGAGAAAATCCCTAAATATCAAAGGTGGGTAGTAACTACTTACATTTACTTGAGTGACTTTTTGAAACTACTTCAATTACTTCAAGGGTTTACTACACAGTTTATCTCAAAGTGAGTCTTCTTATTTGTACACACGTTTTATTGTTCTAATGTTATGTTCTATCTGCTGAGCCTGGTGGGTCATTTGGAGGTCAAGTGAATACACAGTTATATTTTGTTGTTCTAATATGCCTACATTACAGACAGTAAGTATTGGTTTCAAAAGCTTTATGTTTAAATTAGACATGGGAACCTGAGCCTTTTCTGCTTGTATTTGCTATTTTTAATGACGTTTTTTTTTTCTTTGCTCATTACCTCCACCAAGGAGATTATGTTATTGCCAGGGTTTGTTTGTTTGTCTGTCTGTTAGCAACAGGACTCAAAAGGTTGTAGGTGGATTTGGATGACATTTTCAGGAAATGGCGGAGGTCTGTGCAAGTGCTCTTCTGGTTCTTTTCTGTTGTTGTCTGTCTGATTACATCAGTTAAACAAATTAAATCAGATGTTATGATCAAACAGTTAGTAGCCCTTTCTACCAAGTACGTTCTTACTCTTACTTGAGTGTCTTTTGATGACTGCCATCACTTCTACTTGACTAAATATAGTCAAGCAAACATAGTCCAGTAGAAATAATATATAGTATAGAAATTATTTCTTACATTAAATTTAAATAAAATGTAAATGTTTTTTTCACAATAGATGCTCTGTTTATGTTATTTTATTATCTTTTTCAAGATCTATGTTTCCTGTCAGATACAAACTTCTTGGTTCAATGTTCCCACTAGCCCAGATTATAACGACCAATAAGATTAACTACCATAACTATGCAGATAATACTCAGCTCTACATTATGATGTCACCAGGTGACTTTGAACCTGTCCAAAAAATAAGTAAATGCATAGAGCAAATCAAAGGATGGATGTGCCATAACTTTCTCCAGCTGAAAAGAAACAAAACAGAAGTAATTACTTTTGGACCTAAAGAGGAACGATCAACATTCAGCACACAGTTTCAGTTAATTCAGCTAGAAACTACTGATCAGGCCCGAAATCTAAGTGTAGTAATGGACTCAGACCTGAACCTCCAGGGTCACATAAAGGCAATAACAAGGTCAGCGTTCTATGACCTGAAGAACATCTTAGGGATTAAAGGACTGATGTCTCAACAGGACCTCGAATAACTCATCCATGCATTTATATTTAATTGGATTGATTACTGCCCCAGCGTCCTCACAGGTCTGTGTAAAAAGTCAATCAGACAGCTGCAGCTGATCCAGAACACTGCTGTTCGTGTTCCTCACTAGAACCAGGAAAGTAGAGCACATCACCCCAGTTCTAAAGTCCTTACACTGGCTCTCTGTAGCTCAGAGAATAGATTTTAAAATACTCCCACTACTTTATAAATCATTGAATGGCCTAGAGCCTAAATATGTTGAAGATGTACTGTTATACTATACCAACCCCCCAGACCATTTAGGTCCTCTAATTCCAGTTTACTCAACATCCCTAGAATCAGAACCAAACATGGAGAAGCAGCTTTCAGTTTCTGGGCTCCTCTAATCTGGAACAAACTTCCAGACAGCTGCAAAGCTGCTGAAACACTGAGTTCTTTTAAATCAAGGTTGTTTAGAGCTGCCTTTGAGAAATGTTTTCATGTATTATATGTTTTGTGTGTGCTTCATGCTTTCTTGCTGTTTTTACATTTCATGTTTTGTCTGTGTTTTATTGCTATTTATATTGTATCTGCTAATCATGTAAAGGACCTTAATTTGTTGTTGAAAGTGGGCTATACAAATAAAATTGCCTTGCCTAGCTTGTTAGTCAAAATCGCAATCCACATATTTTAAATAGCAACAATCTGCATCAAGCGCCTGTGATGGCCTGTTGCTACCATTCGGGGGCGCACAACCTTCCTCCAAGGGCCGCAATTGGCACGTTGGAAATCCCACTGTTAAATACAGAAAGCGCAGGTTTATTGAACCTTATTTGATTCAAGTTTGAGTTGGAAAATAAAATAAGAACATACCATAAGCACAGAATGCGGATGCCTTAAAATGTCTTTCGCCGACCCTCCTATCCTGTGGATGGAGGGTGACGCAGCATCCAGGAGCCTGAGGACATTACAGAGCTGCGCTTCGGCAGCCCGCCCCCATCCGGCCCGGTCCGGTCCGGCCCGGTCCAGCCCATCCTGCTGCTGCACACGCGTGACACATCACTGCACAAAGCAGCAACACACCAGGACGCAAAGCAGCCAGATTTCGCCAGCCACCTCACAGCAGAGATCCGTGCGCACAACATGGGCAACGTGCAGGTAAGGATCATTTCCCCCACTTGGTGCATAGTAAGATGCTGCGTGGAGTCCACTTTAAGGAGCAACTTTGAGGAGGAAAAAGTTTGTAAAAATGGAGTCGGGACGATTTGTACGCATCAAAATACAAACCAGAAACCTGAATCTCTTTTTAATTTTTAAACGCGTTTAAAGAAGTGTCAGTTATATAGCGGCTTGTTTATCCCCCCTCCCAGACATTTAGTCTCGGTGGAAAACGCATGAATTGCAAGTAGCGCAGTTAAGGAGGGAGCGGGCTCTGCCAGACGCAGATAGATCTGGGCATTTCAGATCAACGCGGCTGTATTGTGTTAAAGTGAGGGTGGATAAGGTGGATACTGCTGCTGCTGCTGGCCCATGACTCAGCACAGGCCGCGCCCTGCTCCTGTGGGAGAGACTGCTTCCTAGATGGAACACCATTTACAGATCCTCTGTTCATTTTCCTACCAGTGTCAATGTGGTTTCACTCATGATTGGTTTTAATCATTTTTTGTTTCGTTTTCTTTCCAAAAATAAAAATGTAATTATTATTCCAATTACCTGTCTCTGTTTTATTCCTCAGCCCACCATAGTCCCTTTTGAGGACTTTGATGTTACAGCTGATATAAAAGCCCTTCGAAAAGCATGCAAAGGTTTAGGCAAGTACACAGGAACTTACTATATTCTTTATTCATTCATGTCCAATCAGTTTTATTATCTTTAGGAACATGGCTAAAAAAAAACCTTTAATAACTGAAACCTTCCTATCAGGAGACTATTTTAATGAAAAGCCTGTGTGATTTCTGAGCCTTTTTTTGTTGTGTGAGAGACGCTATTATTTCCCCCACTATGTCTGTATTGCTTCATGTTTTCCAGGCACAGACGAAGAGGCTATTATCCAGATCCTGGCCAACCGCTCTGCAGCTCAGCGTGTGGAAATCAAACAGGCCTACTTTGAAAAGTATGACGACGTGAGTACCCCGCCCACCTCTGCTCTCTCCGTTTGTCCTCTGACGCTGCACACACAACCACCCACCCATCGAGTGAGCTCTGTGTTCTGTCAGGAGCTGGAGGAGGTCTTGAAGAAGGAGCTCGCAGGTAGCTTTGAAAACGCCATCATAGCCATGTTGGACGCCCCTCAGGTTTTCTTTGCCAAGGAGCTCAGGAAGGCAATGAAGGGAGCGGGGACGGATGAAGCCGTCCTGGTTGAGATCCTGTGCACTGCTACGAATGAGGTTGGTGGTGTGGAACAAAGGGGAGTACATTGTGTTTGTGCTTTTATCTAGTTGTTGGACTGGCAGGTGTAGAGCTGAGGTTCAAGGTGCAAAATGGGCAATAGCTGTGTTGATGTTGACTTTACTCAGCCTCTTCTTCATATATCCCACAGGACATCCTGAGCTACAAGGAGGCATATGTCCAGGGTAGGTTTTCAAACCACCTACCGGTCTTATTTTCTGTTGGTTCTGGAGAATGCAGCTGAGTTAACTAGAAGTCCTTGCAAAATTAGAAAGTTTTCTCATTTTGTCACATTACGATACTTTTTACTAGGAATAAAGAAAAAGTAAAAAGTGTGGTGTGCATTTGTATTCACTCTCCCAGAGTTAATACTTTGTTGAATTAAGTTTGGCTGCAATTACACTGTGTGTACAACTATTATGTAAATGAGTATTTTGATAATATATATTTTTAGGCATAATTTCAAGCTCCAAGCTGGATAAAGTTGAATGCTTAATGGAGTTAAGAATAGCAGGTGTTGTGCATATGTGTAATGAGGGGGGTGTGGCCTCAGGAGGTCAGCACCCTATGTCAAGGTTTGCATCATTAAAGGAAGGCAAAATGGGCCAAAAAGAGAGAGATTTAACTGACTTTAAAAAGTCAAAAATGACCAAAAGTCTCTGAGAGTGATGCAGCACTTGAGTTGTTTGTTTTATCATTCTCACCTGAACAGATGGAAATAAAAAAGGGAGATGGTAATATGTTTGTTTTTCATTTAGTTGCATAATTATTGTGCGCTTATATTCTCCTAAGAAAGCCAAAACCTTCCTTTCATTTTCTTAAACATTCATGTTTGAGATTTATAACAATTTTTGGGGGGATTAACAAAGAGCACTGCAGTTGTTGATTTAATAAAAATAATCCTCAAAAATAATCCTTGCCTGATAATTGTGCACACAGTGTATTTTGAGAGTATGTCTCTACCAGAGACATACTCTATCTATCATTCAGTCTGGATGGATGGATGGAGAGCATCTGAAAAAAATCAATTGTCAAGTCTTGCCAAAGATTCTGAATTGGATTTAGGTCTGTACTTTGACTTATTTCTAAAACATTAATATGTGTTGATCTAAATATTTCCCTTATACCTCCGGCTTTAAGTTTAGGGCTGTTGTTCTGTTGGAAGGTGAACCGCGGCTTATGTGTCAAGTCTTTTGCAGAATCTATTGGGTTTTTCTTTCATGATTCTCCCGTCATTAAGTCCCCCCCCCCTTCCCCCCCCCCATCAACTCTGACCACCTTTCATGTCCCTTCTATGTAAAACGCATGCCCACAGCATAATGCTGCCACCACCATGTTTCACAGTGGGAAAATTTGCTCAAATAAATAAAACCCAAATCATTAATGAACCCAAGTTTATTAATGATTGTGGTCAGTGTCTGTATACATTTCAGGGCAATATATTTTTTGCCGAATTTTATTTTACCTTTTGAGAAACTGAGTATCTGTGAAATCTGTGAGGTTGTAGGTTTTATTGTTGTCGCTGTTCCCTTTCAGTGAATGAGCGTGACCTGGAGGTGGATATAGAGGACGATACCAGTGGAGATGTTAGGAACCTGCTGATCTCACTGCTGCAGGTACAAAACAGACTGTTGTTCCCTTATCAGATAAAACTCTATTCTTTCTGGCCCATGCTGCTTGAATCTGGAATGAGGCTTCAGAAAGGAGAAGAAATGTGCTAGTGTTCTTTGTCCCTCAAATTGTTTTGCAGAATCGTTCTTGATGTTTTGGCTCGCCCACTGGGACATTTGTCACATAACTTGGCACTCTTAGGCCTTTATGCCCTCTCTAGCTCTTTTCCTGCACCCACCCTCCTCTTCCTCTTGCTTTCTTTTCCACCAGCCAAAACAAAAAGGACAAATGAATTGACTCATGTTGTATTGCAGTGCCATTCCAGAGAACTTTAGTGGCCTTCAACCCTTTTCCATTCATGTGATGCAGCTGACTGGTATCCCATTAAATCCTTGATGTTATTTTTGTTTTCCACCCTCTTTGACTTGGCAAGCCTCTGTTGCCCCGAACTTTCTCTCTCTCCACCCGTCATTCTGATCCTCTTTGCATTTTGTCTCGCTCTCTTCACTGTTCTCCATCTTCCTTCACAGGCGAGCAGAGACGAGGGCTACGAGGTGGACGAGGGTTTGGCCGAACAGGATGCTCTGTCTTTGTTTGAGGTGTGGATGAATGCTCTGCACGCTTTACCTCATATTAAGTCCAATTTAGACTTCCCTTTATAAAATCATACATTATTACAGTACAGTAGCCTCTAGCTCAGAATAAACCTCACAGAGCAGCACGGTTGTAGCTGCTTGTCAAAAATGAGTCTCAACCCTTCTCAGATCCCATTGTTTAATATGTGAAAGTAAATGCACATAAAAGCTTGTAAGGCACACAGCCAATTTAACCCTGTTCGTGTGACTTGCTAGAAAACCTCTCCCATACAAATTGCCAAACTTCGACAGTTTATAATGGTACAGAAAGTTGCCAATCCTAACCTCAAATTGCATGGATACTTTGCGAACAAACTGTTGAAAATTACATTAATAAAATGTGCAAATGTACAGTTTAAGGACATTGTTCTTTGGCATGTGTGTTCGTGGAGTTAGCCAGTAGCCACCAAGCACAACTGCATCTGAAATACTGTTAGGTTTGGTGAGAAGTCAATCCCAAATCTAATCTGTTTTCCAAAGTCAAAGAAAAGCTGTGTTGTACTCAACCAGGCATTGCATGCAGAGTGCTTTCTACACATCCACCACATGCTCGCCATAGATTGCCAAAGAACCCAAAACCTTTATCATGACTGAATAAAAACAAACGGGTCAGTCTTCAGGCCTTTGTGTGATGTTATGACCAGTGCCAACAATTGTTGGATTGAACGGGTGTGGAGATCTGTAGAAAGCGAGAGTGTTTTCATCTTTTCAGTTCCTGTTTTGGTACCTCGCAAAAAGAAAAAAGAAAAACGTGTCTTCTGTTGGAGGAGAGTGGTGATCACCTGCATACAACTGGTGCATTCGCACAGGGATGGTTTAGGACAGATAAATGTATCCTTACATCCCAAATGTTGCTTTCTTCACCAATGTTAGCATATTTTATTTATTTATTTATCAAATTATTAATTGAGCTTGATCAGGTGTGTGCTAAGATATGGACAGTGCCTTGCATAATTCTTGAACTTTTTTTGAACTATTTTATCATGTTATAAACACAAGCTCTAAGGTATTTTATTGGGATTTTATGTGATAGACTAATATACAGTTGTGCATAATGGTGACATGTAAGGAAATGTCTCAGTTTTAAGTTGTTGTTTTTTTCAAATTCAAAACTAGAAAAGCATGGCATTCCTTAATATTTAGCACCTATTATTCTGATGCGCCTGAATAAAATCTAATGCCAGTATTTACTTTCAGAAGTAATCTTATTAGTAAATATAGGTGTCATTTAATCTCGGTGTAAATGCGAGTGTTCCGTAACGGCCTCAGAGGTTTGTAAGATAATATTGGTGAACAAACAGTCATGAACACCAAGGAACACGGCCAGAAGAAATTTGTGGAGATGTTTGAAGCAAGTTTAGGCTATGGAAAATATAGCCATTCTTACCATTATCCAAAGATGAAAAAAGTATGGCCTCACTTCAAACCTACCAAGAAATTGCCATCCACCTAAACTGACAGGCGAAGCAAGATTAGCAATCAGACAAGGTTCAAAAAGTGCCATTGTAACAATGGAGTAGTTCCAGAGATCCACAGCTCAGGTTGGAGAATTTGTCAACAGGACCACTGTTGGTCATTCACTTCTCGAATCTGGCCTTTTGAAAACACACCGAATAAAGGGCTTTTTTTCAGACTCATTGGGGCAAAAAAGTATTTGCCAGCCACCGATTGTGCAAGTTGTCCCTCTTAAAAAGATGAAAGGGGTCTGTAATTTTCACCATACTTATGCTTTAACTATGAGAGACATAATGTAAGAAAAAATCCAGGAAATCACACTGTATTATTTTTAAAGAATTTATTTGTATAACGGTGCAGAAAATAAGTATTCAGTGTTGTTGCTTCCTGACTACCTTTTCTTCTAATTTGTAACTGAACTAAGACTGACTAGAACTGTAAACTATGTAGTAATTTACAATGGAATCACAAAGTGAGCTCAGGCAAGTGGAGTCCTCAAGAATCTATGCTTATTTGCACAACACAGGTACAGACACATGAGTTACCCCAGGGTAGAGTAGACAAAGTTCTTTCATGTCATGCATTATATACTTTCCTGTTTTTCCACATTGATTTTCACAGTTGAAGTGTACCTATGATGAAAATGACAGACCTCATCTTTTTAAGTGGGACATCTTGCACAATCGGTTGCTGCCAAATACTTCTTTGCACCTCTGTAGGACCAAAATTGAACTTAATGGCTCACGTGCACACTCACCATCTCCATAGTGGGGATAATTTTCTGTAAAAGATTTAAGGAAGCTGATCAGACATTGTGAATGATGGATGGGGCTAATTAAAGGACAATCCTGGTAAAAAAACAACTTGTAGAATGTTAGTTGTGCGGGCCATAATTCTGGCTTTATGTTGGAAAAAAAGAAAGAAAGCCATGGTTTAAAAAAAGACTATAACAAATTGAAATTGCATTTTGCAAGCTCATCATTCCCTTGGTGAAACATTGTGGTGTCACCATCATGCTGTGGGCAGTCATAGTACAGACAAATCTATTTGAGGATACTTTTAAAGAGTAATCACTGAAGGAGGTGGAATACATATACCTTTAGGGATATAAGGAAATATTGATACGCCAATTTATCGTGATATTTTCTGTCACGATATTGTATAGATATTCAAAAGCAATTCTTCTATTTTTTGTATTTATTTTAGAATTTGAATGAAACCATTAATGACAGTAATTTTTGAAGTACATTTTTGACTGTATGTAGTATGACTGGTAGTATGTGGCTGTTTTCACCTTCTTCGTTCCAGTAAATCAATTAGATCTAGTAAATAAATAATTGGATTTGTTAAGTATTAAACAGGTTGGAGTGTTTAGAATGATGAGTTTTTCAACAGTTAAATTCAGTTTTAAAAATCACTATATATAGTCCTACTCATAGTATCGTAATATATTGTATCGTCTCCCCTGTATCGATACATATCGTATCACCAGATTTTTACCAATACCCATCCCTATGTAACGTACTTATAAGATTGTCAATAAAATTTATAACGCACAATTTTCTTCTGCGGCACAAAAGATGCATAACTTTGTGTATCACATTCTGTAAAAGTTCACCCTTAAATGACCTGGTTTTAATGTTTTATAGAACCAACATAGTTCTTGCTATCACCTCCTAAACACCTAAAATTATAATCATATACTTCTCTGACACCTAACTTCAATATCACGCTCTTAACAGCTTAATGAGCAAATAACAGTCTAAGAGATATCTAATACAAGTGCAAACACTTATAAATGTAGGCGTATTGTGTTCTTTCTGTGTACACAACAGGCAGGTGAGGGCAGGTTTGGCACCGACGAGTCAACCTTTACCTACATCCTGACACACAGGAACTACCTGCAGCTTCAGGCCACCTTTAAGGCCTATGAGTCTGTATGTATATGATCCTACTTTAATCCGAAACAAATCTTGCTCATTGTGTTTAAGTTCGTATTTTTGCTTCCTATTAATGATCTCACACGTGTATGCTACCTTGTTTGCATGAAGCTTTCAGGAACCGACATTCTAGACACCATTGACTCTGAGGCTACAGGAACTCTCAAGGACTGCTACATCACTCTTGGTGAGCAGGAGATTGCACAGATCTCCTTTATGCTATATCTTTTATCAATTTGCTTACTTTTTCTTTACCACTAGCACTAGCTGATTTTCATTTGTATGTATGTGTGCTTTGATTTACAGTGAGGTGTGCTAAAAACCCGCAGCTGTATTTTGCCCGACGCCTTAATGCTGCAATGAAGGGACTTGGCACTGACGAGGACACACTAATACGCATCATCGTAGGCCGTTCTGAGGCAAGTTGTGTGAGCATGGCCCAGTGTGTTTATTATAGGTTTTGGAGGGTACAGTGGCTTGCAAAAGTATTCGGCCCCCTTGAACTTTTCCACATTTTGTCACATTACAGCCAGAAACATGAATCAATTTTATTGGAATTCCACGTGAAAGACCAATACAAAGTGGTGTACACGTGAGAAGTGGAACGAAAATCATACATGATTCCAAACATTTTTTACAAATAAATAAGTGAAAAGTGGGGTGTGCGTAATTATTCAGCCCCCTGAGTCAATACTTTGTAGAACCACCTTTTGCTGCAATTACAGCTGCCAGTCTTTTAGGGTATGTCTCTACCAGCTTTGCACATCTAGAGACTGAAATTCTTGTCCATTCTTCTTTGCAAAACAGCTCCAGCTCAATCAGATTAGATGGACAGCGTTTGTGAACAGCGGTTTTCAGATCTTGCCACAGATTCTCGATTGGATTTAGATCTGGACTTTGACTGGGCCATTCTAACACATGGATATGTTTGGTTTTAAACCATTCCATTGTTGCCCTGGCTTTATGTTTAGGGTCGTTGTCCTGCTGGAAGGTGAACCTCCGCCCCAGTCTCAAGTCTTTTGCAGACTCCAAGAGGTTTTCTTCCTAGATTGCCCTGTATTTGGCTCCATCCATCTTCCCATCAACTCTGACCAGCTTCCCTGTCCCTGCTGAAGAGAAGCATCCCCAGAGCATGATGCTGCCACCACCATATTTGACAGTGGGGATGGTGTGTTCAGAGTGATGTGCAGTGTTAGTTTTCCGCCACACATAGCGTTTTGCATTTTGTAAAAAAAGTTCAATTTTAGTCTCATCTGACCAGAGCACCTTCTTCCACATGTTTGCTGTGTCCCCCACATGGCTTGTGGCAAACTGCAAACGGGACTTCTTATGGTTTCTTTTAACAATGGCTTTCTTCTATATATTTATTCCTGGAAACTTCCTATCAATTAACCATAACTAAATAACATAAATAACCATTTTTGTTGTTTTGAACTTTACTTTTTTTGGTTAATCATATTTTTTATTATCTTCTAGTTTGTAAACCACCTTATCTTTCCCTGAGGTAAAAATGACACAAAGGGTCATTTCTTTTATCCACTGGCCACTAGGTGGCATGAGGACCTATGTTTATGTTACCATCACACAGTGAGGAGGATGGTAATGTGCTATAAGTAACAAAGAGTGACAACAGCATTTAGACACTCTCTATATCCCTACTAGTTGCTTGGGAGTGATGCCAGAAAACCTTTTTTTCTGCACTATCATTACAAAAGATAAACATGTAGATAATCTTGCTAAATTCTGCAGAAACTTTAACTAAAACTCTGTTTTTGGGCAAATAATACTACAATTGAGCTTTTTTGGGAAAGAATATCTCACCTCATACCAGCTGTTAAGTTGGGTGGTGGTTCTGTGATGCTGTGGGTCTGACCATGTGAAATGTTATGTAGTGTAATTTTAAAGAAAATCTTGTGGACTCGACCAGTAAACTGAAAACAGATTGTCACTGGGTCTCGAAAACAGTAGCCAAATCAACACAGAAATGATTCACCAGACCCAAAATCAACCTTTCTCCATGGCCATATCAGTCCCACACCCAGATCGGATAGAAAACCTGCTGGGGTGATACATAAGGTAATTCAACGTGCATTATAAGAAAATGAAGTACCAGAGGATAATAATAATATAATATAGAGTAGGGCTGGACGATAAATCGATTTTATCGAATAATTTGAATTTGCCGTTTAAGAAGATTTATTTTTGGGAAAATCGAGATTTACCACTCCCCCCACTGCTCTCTTGGGCTTCCGTAGTTTGGAGCAAGGTCAGCCAGTCCGTCTCTCGCAATGCATAGATGTCAAAATGGCAACTAGCAAAGAGGAGCTTGTTCCCAAAAAAGGGACGGTTTCTTCAGTTATATGGAACTGGTTCGGTTTTGCGACTTCAGACTTGGAGCAACAAACAGCACGGTGCAAAATCTGTTTGACAGCTTTTGCTACCAAAGGTGGGAGTACGAGGAATTTGTTTCAACACCTGAAACGGAGGCACTCCGTCGAGTGGGAGAAGTGCTGCTCTCTACGAGATGCTCAAGCAAGCAGCAGCTCACAAGACACCGCCAAAAGACAAGCCACCATAGGGGAATCATTTTCACACTGTATCCTTTATGATAAGACGGGTGTCCAGTGGAGAGCAATCACAGATGCCATCACAATTTATATTGCCAAAGATATGGTGCCTGTTTATACAGTGGAAAAGGAAAACTTTGAACTAGGTGTGTGCTACCAACTTTGCACACAACTTTGAATTCAGGTAGACTACCAAAGGAGATATTAAAATAAGAGTTAAAAAAAAATCGATTCTGTCATTTGTTATTTCTGTTTATGAAAGGAAGAAAGAAAACAGATTAAAATCGGATTTGGTGTGAAAAAATTGGAGATTATATTTTTAGGCCATATCGCTCAGCCCTAATATAGAGTAACAGTAAAAATACTACCAGTGTTTAGGCATCCAATAAAAACAAAGAAATAATAAAATTAGTAATCTAAGTAATCTTTTACCTTTATGGCAAAGCTGCAGGAAACTGTAACTGCTTCAGGCTTGATTTTAAGGAGTATCTCAGGTTTTCAGGAAATGTGTTCCAGACTTGATTCTCTTTGATTCATTTGTATTCATTTTAAAATTAGTTTTACAGTTTTATGGTTGAGTTATAAGGCACTGACCGGACAGGCTCCATGGTATCTGTCTGACCTCCTGTAGCCTTATGAGCCATCCAGGTCCCTTTAGATCTAATGGTCCCTTCCTTTTAGCTGTACCAAGGTCAAGGCGGGCTCACAGAGGAGGTAGAAGGTTGTAGCACTCGGGCTCCAACTGTCGATGTTTTTAAGTCTCATTTAAAACACATCTCTACTCTTGGGCTGATAATGTAGCATGAGATACATGAGGGGGGTGTCTTTTTTTTTTATTTTGGCCTCTTGTATGTTGCTGTCATTTCATCACTTCATTTCAGCATTTCTGTATAGCACTTTGGTCATATATGCTGTATAAATAAACTTGAACATGTCCCAGATGACCTGAGAGGTATATAGCCAAAATTATTTTTAAAAAAAATCCTGTAGTGATAAAAGAGACCCCATGGACCAGGACGACAAGAGGAATGGTCAAAGATGGTCTCTACGCTCCAGGCTTGAGAAATGTTCCAGGAGTTCCCAATGATGTATGTTCGGATAAATGTTCTCAAATCTTTACCAGGCATAGTGGTTCAAGCATAATATGTTGACTTTTCATCTTGAATTGTTGAAAACTTTTACATCAAAAACATGTATTTTTACATTTCTTGGTTTTTGAGTCATTAATGGTGAATAATGGGTACAACACATACCTTGTTTCTAACCCACAGGTCGACTTGGAGACAGTGAAGGACATGTACCTGGAGAAGTACGACGTCACCCTGAAAGATGCCCTGGACTCTGAATGCGGAGGAGATTTTAAGCGTCTGCTCATTGAGATCTTGCACTGAGTCCCAGATTTATTTATGTTCATGTCTATTTCTCACCTGCCTTCTTTCTACCGTGACATAACAGGACCCACACTGTCCTCTGTTTTCTATCACTTTTACACTCTTTACCTGTACATCTACTCTAGTCGTTCTCCCTCTCAGAGAGTTCACTTTACAGCACAAACCAAAAAAACCCAACTCAAAATAATCCAGTTCAGTGTTCGACATAATTTTACAGGTTTTTATTAACACTTTTCAGATTATCATCTTAGTAAAGCTGCTGAAGTTGTAGTCTAGTATAATGTGGAAGGTGCATTGTTACTCAACAAAATGGTAGAATAATGGAACTAACAGTATCATGTTCATTCATCTAAAAGTTATTTGCAAAGTAATCGTAGTCTGTTATTTTTCTATTTGAAGATGCAATCATAGTGTCTGCTAATGCTGACGCGATGACTCTCATTTGTCTGTCATCTGTTGTTCAAATCACTATTTGCCTGAAGGATGACTTTCACAAGATTATAGCAATGCAAGTTACTTTCTGCTCCAACACAGAAGTGCCCAATTATTATGCTCAGTCTTTCAGATCTGAAGACATTTAACTATTTATTTGAACTTAACGTATTGCAAGCTCTTTATCAAAAGCTCACCTGTGTGTGGGATCTGCTGCATACTAGCCATATTTCAAATGGTTAGTGTGAAATTTAAGTGCCCTGAGTCGCTCACGTTGTCTTTTATACACACTCTGAGACAATGTTTTTTGTTGTTGCGCTGAGTATTTCCATTCGCTGCTTTAAAAGTAGCCATAGTTGATTGAAACAACACTGATAAGGATGTACTTCTCAAGTGCAATGAGTTCAAGTAGTCACACTGTGTTGGAGACTGAGTTATTTTACAGTAGCATGGCATTAATACATTCAGACATAATTTGTAAATTAAAAATATAACTGATGTAACTGTATACATGTAATGACATTTAAAATGTGATGTCTGTTTCAGTGTTCGTACAATACTACGTGGTGTCTAATAGGTGTTAATAAATTTTAACCACCTGAACTGATTTCATTTTTCCTCTAGAGGGCAGTGTTGAACCATTTGTTTATTTGCTGCTCTTCACATGAATTAGCGATTTCTGTTGTGAAATAATGACAAAAATATGTGGTTAAATGTTTTCATCTACACATAGTCTAAAATATTATAGTAGGGCAATATTGTACTTGAGCAACTAATTGAAGATCCTGTGTTAGTCAACCTTCTGCTTGATGTGTGTTTAAGGCTATATTTCAAAGTTGCACAAAGGGTTTCTGTCAACAAAATTGACCCCAAACACATTTTGATTTATACCAGAGCACAAATCCCGTGTGACACCACTGGCTGAGTTAAAATCGGACAGTGAGGAAGTTCAAGGAAAGTATGAAATGCTTCCAGATGTGCTGACACATGGACAGTCAGTTTCTCTCCCTCTGTCTCTAGGTTTTGTCCCTCTCCAAAGTTTTGTTTTCTTTGTCCACAAATTGTGTTTTTCTCAGTGTCAGAGTTCAGGGTGCACCTGCTTTCTGTACTTTCTTGCTACCAGTGTGCTTCCAGTCTGTGCACCATATGCGGCCTCACCAACTCTGGCTGTTGATTCGTTTATTTGGCTGAGACGTGTGCTCACCACACATGGCTGCTGATAAATAGAGAAGTTCAGGATCCATGCATGTGCAGACATGAGTCTGGTGTAGGATTCTTTCTTATGGAAAGGAATTAACCCTCTTGCAGTATTTAAGAATTTTAACTAACATTTCACACTGTTCACATGGAAGAATGCTGAAACCAACTTTAAAAATCTGGTATTGCAATTAAAGTATCATGTGAGAAGTAGTGCCCAAAGAAAAGTTGAAGCCGACTTTATGGTTTTCTTCACCCATTATGCCCTGTAGCTCATAGTGTGCAGCAATCTGTTTGGCCAAGCCGTCCTACACATGGGGCTTCATCTGACCTGGTGGGGCTGTGACCTTTTTCCTTATGTTCATCTTTCTTAGACCTCCATAACTCTTTCAGCCTCTCTTAGGCCAAGCTGTGGTTTAAATTGGCCCAAGAAAATAAATTTTTCTGTTCGATTATCGTCTTGGTGGGCAAATGCCTCATCACAAAACAAGAAATTGAGTACCTTGAAGTACAACTGCAATTTCCTAGAGTTGTGATTTATGGACCTATATCCAAAAAAACTAAGTGCAAGTTATGCACTTACTACATGTCTTCTACTGGTTTTCAATAGAACATATGCCCATGATTGGAGTGTGTTTTTTGATCTTGTGCCAAACCAGTGTAGTTCTCTGGGACTGACTGGTAGAACTTAGCAAGAAGCAAACTACCTGGGTAACAAACTGCTGCTGTTAACATCACAAAGCACTTTTAACTTTTTACGTTGGAGAGAAGATGAACAAATGAAAAGAAAAAAAAATCTCAAATCAAATATCTCAAAGATTTATTAATTGGCACTCATCTTCTTCATATGCAGTGTCATGAAAAAACATTTGCCCCCTCAAATATTCCTTCCGCTTTCCCTTTTTTTGACACTTAAATAAAATAAAACAGTCAAATATAGGCAAGGTAACTTTATTTGTAAAGCCCACTTTCAACAACAAGGCAGTTCAATGTGCTATACATTTTTCTGGAATAAAAAGATAGCAAAAAAACCATATAACATTAGAAGCACATAACATATGAAACATCAAAATATATGGCATTCCAGGAACTATCAATCAGTTACACAAAGGTAGCTCTAAACAGATGGGTTTTTAGCGTTGATTTAAAGGAGCTCAGTGTTTCAGCAGCTTTGCAGTGGTCTGGGAGTTTATTTTAGATAAGGGGGGCATAGAAACTGAAAGCTGCTTCTACTTGTTTGGGTTTAATTCTAGGGATGATTGGACTAGAGTTCGAAGACCTGAGTGGTCTGGGAGGTTGATAGTGGCAACAAGCAGCAGCGCTCTGGATCAGCTGCAGCTGTCTGACATTTTTGGTAGACTTGTGAGGACACTATTGCAGAAATCGATCTTACTAAAGATAAGTGGATGGGTTTTATGAGGTCCTTTGTGACATCAGCCCTTTAATCCTAGAACTGTTCTTCAGGTGATAGAAGGCTGGCCTTGCTTTTATGTGAGCCTGGAGGTTCAGGTCTGAGTCTATTACTACACCTAGATTTTGGGTCTGATTAGTAGTTTCTAGCTGTATTAACTGAAGCTGTGTGTTGACTCTTGTTTGTTCCTATTTGGTTCCAAAAATAATTACTTCAGTTCTGTTTCTGTTCAGCTGGAGAAAAATATGGCACATCCATCCATTAATGGATGCATCCACTAAGGGTTTGGATGGGTTCAAAGTCACCTGGTGACATTGTAATGGAGAGCTGAGTGTCATCTGCATAGTCATGGTAACTAATCTAATTGGTTGTTATAATCTGGGTTAGCGAGAGCATGTAGATATTGAATAGGAAGAGCCCCAGGATGGAGCCCTGGGGCACCACATGTGTCTGTTCTTATGAAGAATTGACTATTTACACTAAGAAGTTCCTGTTCTTTAGGCAAGACTCAAACCAGTCAAGTACTTAACCAGCAAATCCGGCCCAGCTCTCCAGTCGTTTCAATAATATTTAATGGTCAACAGTGTCATATGCTGCACTGAGGTCCAACAGAACCAGAGCTGTGGTTCTACCACAGTCTGAATTAATGCGGATATCATTGAAAACCGTGATGAGGGCTGTCTCAGTGCTGTGGTGTGCATGGAAACCAGACTGAAAAATATCAAAATGGTTGATCATTGTTAGGAAGCTATTTAACTGTTGAAACACATCTTATTCAATAATCTTACTGACGAATGGAAGATTAGAGATTGGCCTGCATTTCTACATTAACATGTCCACATCGTTCTTTTTTAGTATTTATATATATATATATATAATATGATTACATTTAAAAAGCAGTTTTTTTAAATAAAAATGTCATTCTTAAACTGTACTTAACCCCTAAATCTAATAACTGGTCATGCCACCCTTTGAGGCAACAACTACTCACAAACGTTTGCATTAGCTGTTAAGGATTCTTTTTCATGGCTGCGGGAGAGGTTGGCCCACACTTCTTAGTCAAATTAAAGCCTTTTAAAGCATAAATATCCTGCTTAAGGCCATATTATAGATCTCAATTGGATTTAATTCCAGACATTGACTAGGCCACTCCAAAGCCTTCATTTTGATTTTTTTTTACCAACTGGAGGTAGAGTTTCTGCTGCGATCCAGATCATCGTCCAGCCTCAAAGCTTAGGTTTAATGACCAGTTACATAACAGTTTATTTTAAGGGCACAAAACAAAGACCGGACTCCTTTAGGAATGCTAAAGAGAGAAGAATTCCTGGTTCAATGATTTTAATCAATTATGGCAAGTTGTCCAGTACCTGAAGAAACAAAACAGCCCCAGGCCATCACTCTACCAACACCATATTTGACTGTTGACATTGTTCTTTTTCTGAAATGCAGAGTCAGTTTTATAACAGATCCCACACTATCCAAACAGTTCTGTATTTGTCTCCACAGAATATTTTCACAAAATTATTGGGAATCTTCAAGATTTTTCTGGGCAAATGTGAGGCATGTCTTTGTGCTTTTTTTGGCCAGCAGTAGTTTCCCCATTGGAACTCTACCATGAATGCCTTTTATGCATTTTTTGGAATTATTTTGGTAGGGTGCCCACTAATTTTAAGGTTTCCCACTGTTCCATGTTTTCTCCATCTGTAGATTATGGCTCACACTGTGGTTTGCAAAACTCCTAAAGCCTTAGATAAGCCTTTGGAATCCGCTTTCTCACAGATAGATGTCAGTGACTTTGATTTTTATCTGTTCTTGAATTTCTTTAGATCAGGGGAGGATGTGTTACTTTTTGAGATCTTATAGCCTACTTTGTGTTATTTATTATATCTAAAGGTCTGGCAGTAATTAGTAATAAAAACATTGGTTATTCACGTTTAGTTCATGATCCAACAGATGAGTTATTTTATATTGTAGCTTAGGGCTTGGTTGGTTTTGACATTCTTTCCCTTGTTAAATTTAGTTATTTAAAAACGGCATGACAGCAGTGTGTGAGGGAATAAGTCAATTAAATTAGCTGAGCTACAAAGCTCTGTATTTGATGCATGTTCTACTTTATAGCAAAGCTCATGGTGAAGTAGCTCAAATATCTCCAGTAATAGGAAAGTTGCACAAACCAACATCTTCATCTTTGAAAAGTTGCCTGCCTTACATAAAATCCTATGATGCACATCATGCAGTCCCACATAGTGACATGACAGCAAATGTGATAACAAATATGTTTACTGCATTAACAGAAAAACATCAAATGTACAGTACACTTCATTGCCAGTTTTAAATAGCCTGTTTATTTTTACATGGCCTCAGTCTTTCTTTTTATTCATATTTAAGCCAGAGGGTCATTAAACAATACATGCTTGGTATACTCACAACAAGAATGGCACCTAATTTAAAACATATGCCCTTAAAATGAATGGAAACCGGTGCTAAAAAAAAGAACTGGGTTTATCTGAAGGTCATTTGACACAACTGAGTGCTGCCCGATTACATAAATATATAAAAGACAAAAGAACATGCACGATGACAACTTGGAGCAGAAAGCTGGAGCTTGAAAGACTCTTATGAAAATAGTTGAACAGTAACTATGTACAAATTAAACCACTGGTTTTGTAATATTTAAATGAGTGACTGAATTTGTCTCATTAAATATCTTGCAGTCCATTTAAAATGGTAGAAAGTAAGCTGATTATATTATTAAGCAGTGTATAGGAAAAGTTTGAAAGGAAATGCAATTCTTTGTTTTGTCATCAGTATATTTACAAGAGAAGATATTTTCTAGATGACAAAAACTTTGGAGGCCTCTGTTAAAGCTGTCTTTTGTGGCCATTACCCAAGAGCTACTACAACATTATTGCAGTAAAAAATGGTAAGTAGGAAACAGCTGGCTTTTGCTGTGTCTTTTGAACTTTAGAGGGACAATGAAGTTAGTTTCCTTGATGTTTGACCTTGTGCAGGGGAGTGCACAGTATGGTGCTTGCTACTAATCAAGTACAGACGCTCAGTTTGGATGATATACGTTCCACTACATACTTCAGAGTGAGCAACAGCCAGTTTGAAAACCTGGAGATTGTTGGATCAATGATAATGAGAATGCGGGCCACTCCGCTGCACCTAATTGGTTAGCTGTCAAAATGTGCTTTACAGAAGAGGCAGAACTGATAAGCTGCAGAAAAACAGCTAGAAATGCATGTAAAATTATATTTTATAATCATTGTTGTAGTAGTAGGAAGTCTCTACTTTACCTTTTGCTTTTCCACCTATTGGAAGAAAGGATAATTTAGGTGCCTGGTGTCTGAGGCCAAGACTTTGGCAGCATATCTGAGATGTGATAAAGTTTGTTGTGCACCTTCAACTGAACCAGAACCTTTTCTGCTTTTATTGAGGGCCATTAGTCAATTTGGCCCTCCAACAATTAATACCCATAGTTTCTATTCACACATTGTATTTTAAACCTTCATACCTGCAAACAAACCATTGCATACCCATGTCCATAAACCATGATATACCAGTTGTTTTTTTCCAGTGATAAATGGTGATAAAAATATTCAAAATTCATCTGTTTAAATAAATTAGACAATGTTATCTAAAAACTGTATTCCATTGTTTTGCCATTGAAAAACGTTTTTATCTTTGCCTTACCAGTTGACCCTAATAGGGAAAGGGCAGTGTGATGCATTTATCCCCCAACATGGCTGTCAGATATGCAGATATGTAAATTTGTTTTGTTGCGTTCCTGTCAGATCTTTCAGGAAGACCTACAGAAAAAAAGCTTGCCTTCAGATGAAAAGCCCAGAAATTCAAATGATACAACAAAACCTGAACATTTTGGTGACATGGACGTTTAAGGGGACATTTACACTCCCAACAAATTATTGATATTAGATGGTTAGAAACGGGGCAACCTGGTTGTGCAGTTGGTAGCATCATTGCCTTGCAGCAAGAGGATCTTGAGATTGAACTCACATGCATGCATGGGTTCTCTTCAGGTACTCCTGCTTCCTCCCACGATCCAAAGCATGGCTGTTAGGTTAACTGATTGCTCTACAGGTCCTTCTCAAAAAATTAGCATATTGTGATAAAGTTCATTATTTTCCATAATGTAATGATAAAAATTAAACTTTCATATTTTTAGATTCATTGCACACCAACTGAGATATTTCAGGTCTTTTATTGTTTTAAAACGGATGATTTTGGCATACAGCTCATGAAAACCCAAAATTCCTATCTCTAAAAATTAGCATATTTCATCCGACCAATAAAAGAAAAGTGTTTTTAATATAAAAAAAGTCAACCTTCAAATAATTATGTTCAGTTATGCACTCAATACTTGGTCGGGAATCCTTTTGCAGAAATGACTGCTTCAATGCGGCGTGGTATGGAGGCAATCAGCCTGTGGCACTGCTAAGGTGTTATGGAGGCCAAGGATGCTTCGATAGCAGCCTTAAGCTCATCCAGAGTGTTGGGTCTTGCGTCTCTCAACTTCCTCTTCACAATATCCCACAGATTCTCTATGGGGTTCAGGTCAGGAGAGTTGGCAGGCCAATTGAGCACAGTAATACCATGGTCAGTAAACCATTTACCAGTGGTTTTGGCACTGTGAGCAGGTGCCAGGTCGTGCTGAAAAATGAAATCTTCATCTCCATTAAGCTTTTCAGCAGATGGAAGCATGAAGTGCTCCAAAATCTCCTGATAGCTAGCTGCACTGACCCTGCCCTTGATAAAACACAGTGGACCAACACCAGCAGCTGAGATGGCACCCCAGACCATCACTGACTGTGGGTACTTGACACTGGACTTCAGGCATTTTGACATTTCCTTCTCCCCAGTCTTCCTCCAGACTCTGGCACCTTGATTTCCGAATGACATGCAAAATTTGCTTTCATCCGAAAAAAGTAATTTGGACCATTGAGCAACAGTCCAGTGCTGCTTCTCTGTAGCCCAGGTCAGGCGCTTCTGCCGCTGTTTCTGGTTCAAAAGTGGCTTGACCTGGGGAATGCTGCACCTGTAGCCCATTTCCTGCACATGCCTGTGCACGGTGGCTCTGGATGTTTCTACTCCAGACTCAGTCCACTGCTTCCGCAGGTCCCCCAAGGTCTGGAATCGGTCCTTCTCCACAATCTTCCTCAGGGTCCAGTCACCTCTTCTTGTTGTGCTGCGTTTTCTGCCACACTTTTTCCTTCCCACATACTTCCCACTGAGGTGCCTTGATACAGCACTCTGGGAACAGCCTATTTGTTCAGAAATTTCTTTCTGTGTCTTACCCTCTTGCTTGAGGGTGTCAATGATGGCCTTCTGGGCAGCAGTCAGGTCGGCAGTCTTACCCATGATTGCGGTTTTGAGTAATGAACCAGGCTGGGAGTTTTTAAAAGCCTCAGGAATCTTTTGCAGGTGTTTAGAGTTAATTAGTTGATTCGGATGATTAGGTTAATAGCTCGTTTAGAGAACCTTTTCATGATATGCTAATTTTTTGAGATAGGAATTTTGGGTTTTCATGAGCTGTATGCCAAAATCATCAGTTTTAAAACAATAAAAGACCTGAAATATTTCAGTTGGTGTGCAATGAATCTAAAATATATGAAAGTTTAATTTTTATCATTACATTATGGAAAATAATGAACTTTATCACAATATGCTAATTTTTTGAGAAGGACCTGTATATTGCCCTTAAGCATGAGTGTCTGTGTGTGTGTGCGTGTGTGCAAGTGTGTGCATGCATGGTTGGTTGTCCTGTGTGTTTCTGTGTTGCCTCATGGTGGACTTGTGACCTGTCCAGGGTGTAGCCGACCTGATCCCAAGAACAGTAGGGCACCAGCCACCCCCACAACCCTGCAAGGACAAGTCCAACCCACTCTACCAAACCACTCTAAGTGACCTCTAGCTAGTAGATGTTATTTTCTATGATCATATTTTCTTCCAGTAGGCTATGACTAAAATATAGGAAAATAAAGAAAATGTATTGATGTATCTTTGGTACAAAATCTGTCAGAGTAAAAGATGGGATTTCACACCAAACATGTAAACTATGAAACAACCAAAACTGCAAGGAGATGAAATGTCAAATGTGCCAAATGAGCAGCACCTTTGTCATTACACTTAGGCCCTGTCTACACGGAGATGAAACCAGGTGTAGCGGCAAAGATATTTAATCGATTAAACGATCATGTTTGAAAATGGGTCCCAGAGTGGAGGAATCTCACAATGCCGGTTCAGTTGTCTGAGTGATTATGAGCTCTCCGGCGTTTATTCTGAGTGGATGACATCGCCGCTCCATTACTATGTTTAACGCTCATGCGCAACTCTGTGATAAAGTAAATAAACATGGCGATGTACGGTGTTTGCAGTCCTAAGCAAATACTGACCTTATTATGGATCCTATAATATGATTTACTGTCTATCACCAGCAGCAAGAAAATGGATTCAGAGAACCACAGACACCATATGCTTTTGAATAAAGCTCTCATTTGAAGCTAGATTTGTTGTGTTTTCCACCGGGTTGATTGCACATGCTCAGTGTTCTATTCTTTGTTTCTCTGGCAGTGTCACAGTTCCACCAGTGGGCCTGACATATGTACTGCAACATTTTAATCTGGTTTGTGTAAATTCGTGTAGACAAAGGTTTTAATTATTGTGGTATTGTTTTTACTGACAGTTTTTGAAACTAGGCCCATTTTGTCTCCGTGTAGAGCAGGCCTTAGAGGTATCTTGGGTTTAAAATTTCAATTCAATTCAGTTTATTTATATAGCGCCAATTCACAACAGATGTCATCTCAAGGCGCTTTACAAGAAGTCATTTCAATACATTTATACAAACATTCCAATCAGTTAAAAAGTTTCCTATTTAAGGAATCCCAGCAGATTGCGTCAGTCATTGGCGTGAGGTTGGGCCCCGTTGATGCAGACTTTCCAACCACAGCAATCCTTCAGCAATCCCTCATACTGAGCAAGCATGTAGCGACGGTGGAGAGGAAAAACTCCCCTTTAACAGGAAGAAACCAACAGAACCAGGCTCAGTAGGAGCGGCTATCTGCCACAACCGTCTGGGGGTTTGAGAAGACAGAGCAGAGACACAGAAGGAACAGAAGATCAATGACTGGAAGGAGTTGACTCATTTATACTGACACAATCCTCCTGCTGCCACCAGGTTTCTGTGAGACAAAGCAAATCGATGTGATTATCACAAATCAAGTCATTTACTAACAAAGTCTTTGAGGAGAGAGATCTTATGTTTAATAAACCACATTTAATAGATTTATTTTTCTGTTCAGTCAAAGTCGTATTTATCTTTATGAGATTTCCATGATTTGCTTTTGTTGGCTTAATTTTTAATCCATTTAATCCAACAATTATTTAGGTTGGTGGAACATTCAATGTACTTTTTAAATGAAAGCCAGCACCATTTCCTACCTTACAGGACACTACATTGTAGTAAGATTTTAAACATGTTTGGTTTTATTGTTCGGACTAACTCGTATATAGGAGGTCCTTTTTGGCTGTTTTATCATGCTGACACCCAAAGAGCTGACATCCCACTTCCTGTTTGGTGACTGATCTGATTTACTCGTCCACGTACACAGTCTAGGATGAAAAAGATAGCTGTGCCATTATAAACGTGAAAGGATGCTCGAAGACTCATGCTGGCCCACTGGCTACCCTCAAGCATTTGACCCGCTATTTGCTGGGCGATAGGTACAGGCCGCAGCCCCTCCATTTCACGAACCCCTTCAGAATCACTTCGCCTCAGCAGAGTCACCTTGACCAAGTTGCAGGAGTGAATGAGTCTGAGGTCCAAAGCCAAACTAACTGTGCCACTCTCCCTGAAGACAAAGTCCTTTCGCTGGTTTGGAGATCCTTTGCCTAGCAGCCCCATTTGTGGTACCTGGGGGCTGGTCTGGTGGAAGAACAGAGGCTTGTTTCGTACTGCTCCAGATGGAAGGCCAGTGTTGGCCACAGAAGCAGTCATAGAGGAAGAGATGGTAGCAGGGACCCAAAACAGACTGAGAAGACTGATGCCAGTCTCATCGCCGAAGAAGCGTACATTGCACTGAGCGGGAGAGAGAATCTCAAAACCGATAGCATCCCCAGGGCTGACTGTCGTGACCCCAGACAAAGATATAGATGTGTCTCGGTAGTGAACGCCTGGTTTGAAGACACGAAACATCTCCATGGAAGTTCCATTTTTGTTGAGATATGCCACAAGCTGAAACCCGTCACTTACACAAGCTTGGCCCATGGAGTACAACGCCTGCTGGAACACAAAACGCACAGTTCCACTCTCTGCAAAACGTATCCCTCGACTGTCCTGACTCAGCCCCACTACGTAAGGGTCTGAGGTGGAGGCAATGCGGAAGGCCGGGCGGTAGTTTGTGTGGTAATGTGCAGAAACCAGGGCCTGTGCAGTCATGGCAACAGCCCCGGTGTCATGAGAGAGCCAGAGGAGGCTGAGCATAGCTGCAGAGGTGTCATAAAGCTGCAGACCTTCACTGCTTTGGTTACAGTGATGGCTGGCGCTCCGGAGAAACAGGGACACAAGGTGACCCGGGGCGACTTCTGCAACTCCACTGATGCTGACACTTTGAAGAGTCTTCCGTTCCTGGTGCTCCACCCGTATGCCACTCAGGTCGCGACCCTCCGAGTCATCTGTGTGGTTTATACGCAGGCACACCTGGATGAAGCTGCGACAGCCATGACCAAGGGACAAAACTCCATCGAGCCAGACCAAACCGTGCTGCCTCAGTACCAGATGCCCGTCCTCGACTGAAACCAGACCCACGTCATCTCTTCCTTGTATGTGAAGCTGTGCACTGGGGAAGGCGTGAATCAGGATCTGGCCTTTTGGGCCCTGCAGAGTCACGTCTCCAGTCCAGGACAGCGACAAAGCGGGAACATCAGCAGCAGAGCCAGAGCAGACTGTGTCAGTGACGAAGGTGCAATGAGAAACAACAGGTTCCCCATCACACTCGGTGCAGGCCTGACATTCATCCATCTCAGAGTTGTAAAAGTAGCCATGGCCGCACATTCCAGAGTTGGCATCACGTACCGTCATGCCCTGGCACTTAAATCCACCTGGTGATACCACAGCAAGCAAAATGGGCAATAAGAATTCAAAATCTATTCATTAAAAAAGGGAAGGTGAGTTACAATAGTAGTGCCGATAAATAAACGTGTGATCTATAGTACCTGGAGTGTTAATACACTTCTGTTTATCTTTGCACAAGCTTGATATTTCAAGACATTCATCTCGGTCCTGTAATAACAACAAACATGTTACAGTCACTGGCTGCAATGAGCAGGAAATGAAACAAAACTCTGCCTACTTGTACTGTTGTTCAACAGGAGAAACTAATTTCAACCAGTCTCATATCTTTTGTTAGCACATACCTATTGAGAATGTTTTATATAAAATGTTTTCTGAAGCAGACAAAAAGGTTCAAACTGGCACGGCTCAGCTGAGTAAAAAAAAAACAAAAAACATAACGTTACGTTAAAATCATAAAAATCTAACCTGGCAGATCCTGTCGGCATGGACAGAACATTGCGCCACCAGGAAGAAGCCAGGGGGGCAAACTGTGCACCTCTCACAGCGAGGATGGCCACTGCTGTAGCTGCAGTACTCCTCAGGACCACAGCTCCCACAGGCCAGCTGGGGCTTTCCCACCTGATCAAATTAAACATGAGAATCCTATGAGAATACCTAAACTAGTAGCAGTAAGCATTTGATTGGTGCAGTAATCCAGAAATCTTGCTTGTCTTGTTATCTGAGGGCCAGTTATCTACCTCAATGTCAAAAATAAGCTGAGCTCACCTCCATCACACTGACCTCCATGTCCGCTTCGTGCAATGACAGAGCTTGCTGTGTTCGATGCCCTCTAACCTGCCCACTCAAGGTTGCCGTGTGACTGTCCAACTCCTCCTTAATGTTCTGGAAAGATGTCTGTTTGATCGCGTCCATCAAAATGCTGTACTGGGCTTTTACCTATGGTCATAAAGGTTTTAGCATCAGCGCAATCATTACAGAAGACATCATACTTTGGAGACGAGATGCAGAATATTGTTTGTTCAGTGTCTTTTGTCTGTCTTGCCTTGCTAGAGCATGACCGTTTCCTAAAGGTTTGCACATCTAGATGCGTTACAACATCAAAGTAGGGCAAATGTGTTAAAGGTGAAACCAAAATAAAACATGTTCACTGATGTGCAAAATGCAGCTAAAAACTAACACTGAATATAGCATCCCCACCATTAAACATGCTGGTGGCAGCATCACGTCATAAGGGTCCTTTTCTTCAGCAGGGACAGTGAAACTCATATGCTACAGTGCTCAGCATAAATGAGCACACCCCCTTTAGAAAGTACGAATTCAATCAGTAGCTCAATGAACAAAAGAACAATTTCCAAACTTTTCACAAGGCTGAGTTTTATTGAACACTTATTTAACTCCATAACATGAAATTAAGGTTAATAATCTAACTTAGATCACAAAATATTCAGTTTTACTAAAATTGGTTGAAGCAAAAATGAATACACCCCGCAACAAAAACTACTAAATCTAGTATTTTGTATGAGCACCATGATTTTTAAGGACAGCACCAAGTCTTCTAGGCATGGAATGAACATGTTGGCGACATATTGCAACATCTATCTTTTTCCATTCTTCAAGAATAACCTCTTTTAGAGCCTGGATGCTGGATGGAGAGTGATTCTCAACTTCCCCACAGGTGTTCGATTGGGTTCAGATCAGGAGACATACTTGGCCATTCAATAACCTTCACCCTGTTCTTCAGAAATGCAACAGTAGCTTTAGATGTGTGTTTTGGATCATTGTCGTGTTGGAAAAGTGCACAACGACCAAGTGCACGGAGTGATGGCAGCATCTTCTCCTTCAGTATAGAGCAGTACATTGTTGAGTTTATGATACCATCAATGAAATGCAGCTCCCCAACACCAGCAGCACTCATGCAGCCCCACATAAGGACACTGCCACCACCATGTTTCACTGTAGGCACCATGCATTTTTCTTTGAAATCCTCACCTTTACGACGCCATACAGTTTTTAAACCATTAGTTCCAAAAACAGTGATCTTTGTCTCATCACTCCAGAGTATAGAGACCCAGTAGTCTTCATCTTTTTCAGCATGGGCCCTAGCAAATTCTAGGCGTTCTTTTTTGTGCATGGGCTTTAGGAGAGGCTTCCTTCATGGATGATACCCTTGCACGCCATTCCTCTGCAGTGTGCGCCGTATGGTGTCACGGGAAACAGTCCCTCCAGTTTGGCTTTCTACTGCTTTAGCTAACTGCAGTGAACTTGCATGCCAATTTTCTTCAACCCTTCTCATCAGAGGACGCTCCTGTCGAGATGTTAACTTCCGTGGACGGCCTGGAAGTCTCTGTAAGATGGTTGCACTTCCATCTTTCTTAAATTTTTTGATCACTTTTGCTACAGTATTTTGACTGATATGTAACGCTTTGCTGATCTTCTTGTAGCCCTCACCTTTTTTGTCTAAAGAAATGATTTCCTTTTTCAGATTTTGTGACATCTCTCTTCCATGGGGAGCCATTGCTGACGGCATGAAATGGAAAGGGCTTTTCTTTGTTAAGTAATGCCCTTTTATAGTCACCTGTCTGCTGGACACCTCTTAAATGAATCATTAGACTCACCTGTGGTTGAATGCCTGTTAATTAGAATTTTATAGTCTTAAGTGTGGCTTTTCTCCTAAGACTATAATTGGGGTGTACTCATTTTTGCAACATGGGCTTGAATGAATTTGTTAGGAAAATCACTTTTTTTTGTGCAAATTAACAAATCTTTTTTGCAATCAATGGCCCACATTTGTGGGAGTATTTTGTAGTATAGTATCTCATAGAAAATGTTGATTCTGAAAGGAAACTAAAGGTTTTCTGACAAATGTAGTTGGGTGTACTCATTTATGCTGAGCACTGTATATAAATAATTCTACATAGAGTTGAATATTTTAAGCATTGATTTCTTATAATGATGATGTCTTACAGATAACTAAAACTCAAAATTTAGTTTCTCTTAAAATTAAAAAAAAGATGAAAAAGTTCATAGGAGACGCATGGTGTCACACCCCAATAACCAATAGTTAACTCAGAACACTTATCAACAATCAGTGCAACCTTACTTGCGCCATTTGCTCATACATCCTCCTCTGTTGCTCCAGTATTTCCCTCTGCTGGTTAACAAGCGCCCCCTGCTGTTCACTGAGAAGCCTCTGCAATTCCTGGATCTCGTTCTGCTGTCCCTTGAGGGCCTCAACAAACTTCTCCTGGCTCTTGGATAGCTGCAGCTGCAGGACAAGAGCGTCCTCTGATGGAACCTCGTTGGACCCTGTGGGGTGGACAGAGACCCTACAGTATGCGACTGTGTCTTTTCCCGGATTAAGAAGCATTTTAATGACCTCTCCTATAGCTACATAAACCAGGCAAAGACTCATCTGACACTGACCTGGTTTCATGTCACATGCCAGCTGTATCCAAGCTCCACGATCCAAACCAAAGTCTGGGAGCTCGCCGAGGAACTGCGCAGCTCTGTCCGTCACATGCACGGGCGAAGCGTTTCGCCTCGCGTCGTCTCCAGCACGCGCCCTGCAGCCATCCCCGACGCATGGTTGCTGCTTTTGGCTCATCCGTGGTGCCAATCTGCATCCAATCCCTTTGCACTCTCGCGAAGCGCTCTCATCATTGGTCCCTCGTTGAGAAACTGTGGTCGAACAAGACCCACCGGTGCAGCCAGGGTGAAACACCTCCGCCGTGATAGTCCTGGGGTTCGTCCTCCTGGTGCCATCGGTGCCAAAGCCACCGTGCCGACTCTGGGCATTGCTATAGGAGGATATTGGGGTGCTCTGAGCTTGGTGCTGACGGAACTGAGCGTCCTGCTGGTAGCTCGGGTAAACCTGTCCCGTCCTAGATTGTGCAGAGTGTTGTGGCTGCCGTTGAGCAGCGGACGCCTCCGTGCGCCCCTGGCAGTGCGCTCCGACGCACGGTCTGCTCCACTCCTGGCCAGGGAAACAGCGCGTCCCCCGACACACTTCAGATCCGCTCCCCTTGCAGAGTGCAGAAATGGAAAGGAGCACAAAAGTCGCACACGCAGTCGTCATGTTGCAATCGTTCCACGGGATAAATGTACAGATGCCACGTGGGAATTGTGGCCAAAGATTTCACGCGTCCACTTCCCAGATTTATGGATCCCGTTTGATCTTCACTGTGAAGGGGAAAGAAAACTTTTCTGTGCAAAACACCTACATAACTCAACTTTACTGCACGTATTCAGTTTGCCTCAATTGCGCACAGCTTCTGGCTTCTATCTGTCTCTAGCCCACATGTGGCGCTCACTGCTTCTAATTGGGACCAGGCTTTGCTCCTTGCCTTAAATTAACCCGTAGCTTTCCTAGACATACCATTCTGACGAGTCACTCCATTCCCCAAATATTGCATTAGGATGATATTTTGGAGATTCCGATTTTATCCCCATGTCACTTTAGCATTTATTTTTATTTTTTGGTATGTCATGTCCAAACGTCTAGAACATAAACCGAAAAGAGGGACCTTTTGGTAAACCTTTACCTTTAAACGTTTTACCCCCTCTCTTTACGCGTTTCATTTTGATGAAAGGATCTGTTTTCTGGGAGTTTTAACAGGCCCACAGGCTCTGTAAGGATTAAAAACTTGAAATACCATTCAGTCTTTCATCTTGACTTAATAAAGAAGCTGTGGTGGGACTTTCAGAGCACAGTCTTCCTCAAATTAAAGCCAAAGCTGTTTAATGTTAACTTTATTACCTCTCTCATTTTCCTTTACTTAAGATTTAAAAAATCCCCTCTTTTCGGAGGACATTTCCACTTTTCACACTGTTTTTACACATCCAGGGAGCATTTATTTCTAACCACATAGAGAAGGAACACGTCAAATATGTTGAAATCAAAAGTCTTCTTTAACCAATCAGAGTTAAATTAAAGCGTTTGAGGACTGAGCCAATTGTCCTCTTTATGTGAAATGGTCACCCTATCTGAAAATGTTCTATTTCTTTCCATTAGCCTTCACACAAGTCTTCATTCTCTGAACCACACTGTTAATGTCATCGGCTGTGACTTTTCTCAGTTCTAAGAATACTTCACCCATGTTCCTCATAGTAAATGAACGTTAGATTTTGATGTATTTCATTTGTGTGACTGACGTTGTGATGGTCAGAATTTACATAGGCTCATCATGGACTCCTTCATATGGGTTTTGGAAATGTTATGATGCATTATAACAGTTAACTTTTTAACTTGCTGGGAGATTATGCACAAAAGAAGAATTTGGTGTCATCATTTTCTGCAGATTTTCTCTAAAATTATACACACAGGATCACTTTGATTTATTAAGTTTAATTGTAATTCAGATTATTGTAGCAGATTTGAACCTTTTTTGAATTCCTGTATGGACATTTACTTGTTTTTTTTAAAGTGCAATCAGTTCACATGGTTTTGCAAGTGAGTCAGATTGTTTTTCAAGTAAATGTAACTTAGAAATGCTAAGTTAGACCGACTTAGTGTTACATGTTATATGGGCTAAACAAAGAATATTTGACATGCAATGACTTAGTAAATGAGTAGTCTTTACAAAGTCAAGAGTACATCTACAGTAAGTTATCTAGTGCATGCTACTTGATTATTTTAGTGCTTAAACCCAGGCATAAGTGCACTCTAGGAAGGAAGCAGTGCTTGTAAACAACAGATGGTGTCATCCAGGACATGTTACTGTGAAGTGTCGTCTCTGCAGCCCAGATGTCGAACTATTGGCAGTGAGTTTTCGTCCATATTATTTACCAAGAGAGTTCACCAGTGTAATTTTGGCAGTTGTTTATGTTCCACCTTCAGCCGTTGCCGACAATGCATGTGATGTCATCAGTTCCATTGTTGCTAAGCTACAGACACAGCACCCCAATGCATTTGTGGCAATATCTGGTGATTTTAATCATGCCTCGCTCTCTACTACACTTCCAACATTTCAACAGTTTGTCAGCTGCTCTACAAGAGAAAACAGGACCTTGGATTTGTTTTATGCAAATGTAAAGGATTCATACACGTCCAAACCAAGACCTCCTCTGGGACAATCAGATCACAATCTTGTTTTTCTCTGTTCAGAATATAAACCCCTTATTCAGAGGTAACCTGTGAAAAAAAGGAACTGTGAGAAAATGGTCACAGGAAGCTGAAGAAGCCCTGCAGGGTTGTTTTGCAACCACAGACTGGATGACTCTTTGCCAAGCACATGGAGAGGACATCAATGCCATGACTGAGTGTGTGACTGACTATATAAACTTCTGTGTGGACAACATCATCCCCACCAGAACAGTGAGATGCTTCCCGAATAACAAACGCTGGATCACCAGTGACCTGAAGGAACTGCTAAACAAGAAAAAAAGAGCCTTCAGGGAGGGAGACAGGGAATTATTGAGGAGTATACAGAAGCAACTTAAGGTCAAGATCAGAGACAGCAAGGAGGCATACAGGAAGAAGCTGGAGAACAAACTACAGAGGAACAATATCCGAGATGTCTGGTCAGGAATGAGAAAGATCACAGGTTTTAAGGACAGGAAGGATTGGATAGATGGAAGTCTGGACAGAGCCAATGAACTGAACATATTCTTCAACAGGTTCAGTTCAGGAACTAGCTCAGCATCCCCCTCTCCTGTTCCCAGCCAAACAGACATCCCACTCTCCTCTGATCAACAGCTTTCCTGTTACACCTCGGATGTTTTATCCTTCACCTCAGCCATGGACTCTTCTAATTACACAAGTTTGACTTCAACCAAGTCAGGAAATGCTGCTACCCCCTTTGCTTCCCCCTCCCACTTGTCTGTCTCCAAAAGTCAGGTGAAGAGGCAGCTGGAGAAACTGAACCGGAACAAGGCTGCAGGTCCAGATGGTGTCAGCCCCAGAGTCCTGAAGGCCTGTGCAGAGCAGCTCTGTGGGATTCTGCAGCACCTCTTCAACCTCAGCCTAACTCAGGAGAAGGTCCCAGTGTTGTGGAAGACATCCTGCCTTGTTCCAGTACCCAAAAGAACTCACCCATCAGTCATCAATGACTATAGACCTGTTGCCCTGACATCCCACATCAGGAAGGTCCTGGAGAGACTCCTGTTGGCACCCCTGAGTAAGCAAACAATAACGTATCAGGACCCACTGCAGTTTGCTTATCGCTGTGGAGTTGGAGTTGAAGATGCCATCATCCACCTACTTCAACCAACCCACTGTCATCTGGACAAAGCAGGCAGCACTGCGAGGATCATGTTCTTTGATTTCTCTAGTGCATTTAACACAATTCAGCCTGATTTGCTTTGTCAGAAACTCCTGAAGACACAGGTGGAGCCCTCAACAATCGCCTGGATCAATGACTACCTGACCAACAGACCACAATTTGTGAGACTGAAGAATTGTGTGTCAAACCAGGTGGTCAGCAGCACAGGAGCACCACAAGGGACCATACTCTCACCATTCCTTTTTACTCTGTACACCTCAGACTTCCAGTACAAATCAGAGACCTGTCATCTGCAGAAATACTCAGATGACTCTGCAATTGTCGGGTGTATCAGAGATGGACAAGAAGCTGAATACAGAGAGCTGGTGGACCGCTTTGTGACATGGTGTGGAAACAATCATCTCACCTTGAATGTGAACAAAACAAAGGAGATGATTGTAGATTTCAGAAGAAACAGGGATAAGTCAAACACTGTTTCCATCTTGGGAGAAGAAGTGGAGGTGGTTGAGGAATATAAATACCTCGGAGTTCACCTTGACAACAGACTGTACTTCTTGAGGAAGCTTAGGTCCTTCAAGGTTTGCAGCAAGATGCTGGAGATCTTCTACAAGTCTGTTGTGGAGAGTGTAATCTCTTCAGCCGTCATCTGTTGGGGTAGCAGCATCAGAGCCAGGGATTTAAAAAGGCTAAACAACCTGATAAAGAAGGCTGGTTCTGTTCTTGGGACAACTGTGGAACATCTGGAGATGATGATGCAAAGAAGGATTCTTCATAAAATCAAAAAAATTATGGACAACCCTGAGCATCCTCTTCATGAGACAGTCATACCACAACAAAGCGTCTTCAGTCGGAGGCTTCTTCAGTTTCGCTGCAATACAGACCGCTACAGGAAATCTTTCCTGCCCACAGCCATTATCATCTACAACAACTCCTTAAAGAATTAATTATATGAGCTATACCAACACTTAATTTCCCTCTGGGATCAATAAAGTATTTTTGAATTGAATTGAATTGAATTGAATTGGAAGCACAGCTTAAACTACGTAGTTCTCCTTACTTGTTATTTTAAGTGCAATCTTGCTGCATGCAACCTGACCACTACTGTTATCAGAGATTTTGAAGATTAGCTCTTTAAGATAGTTGATTTCCTGGTGTGGTGGTGAACACCTTGAATGCAGCTCAAGGGCTGGCTCCTCCCCCTGATTAGAGCAGGGTTACATAAGGCACCTGCTGACCCTTTACTCACTCTGCTTTTGCCTGCTGGTGGTGGTGGCTGGCTTCTTTGGATCTCTGGTGTATCCGTACCTCTCAGGGTGGTGAGTAGGGTGGCATTCAGTATTTTAATAATAGGAGTTTGGTGGCATACTAACTTGCTCCCTCCCTTTCTTGTAGGTTACTTGCTGCCGTTTTGTCCTAATTACTTTACTTTCATCTTTATTTAGATCATTGTAGTTCTGTTGTTTAGTGTATAAATTGTTTTGGCTTTATCTTTGTGGTGCTTTAACTTGTGTTTTGTTTTATAGCTGGGAGTCATTTAGTGGATGGGCTAGGCACTCGTGGTTGGAAATCACCATTTTATGTATGGTTTGGTGCATGAGGGCTTCATGTTTGGCTTGCAGTGAGGTGGATGTATTCACAAGGTGAGTGGTGGCACACCTGGGCACTTCTCCCTGTAGGCTGCCCTCCACTGGTGGCCCCAGCTAATGGTTTATTTAGGTTTGCGCTTTTAAATGTAGTTATCTGTACATTTGAGACATCATTGATTCCTCCTTTTTTTTATGTATTAAACTTAATTTTGTACCAAAATAAATATTGAACTTTTGCTTAAGTCTCTGTTTGTCCAACAGGAACAAACTTGTGTGCTCATATTTCCTGGGATCCCATTCCCCAGGTGGCGTTATTGGTATCTCTTAAATTACATGGCTTTAATTAAAATTTTGAATTTGATTTACAACCTTTTCCTGTTTGTGACTCCAAAACCAGAAGTCTCAGCAAGCACTCTGCCATACTGGCATTGATTTTGCTCTGAAGAATAATGCATTAAAGTATGCTGAGGCCAGACTTTTCTAAAAGTTTAATGTTGGTCTGTTTAATTCATTGCAAAACCTGTCCAAATGTGTCCTATTGGAACATTAAGCATTGAAGAATCTGGATGTAGCTCTTGGTCTTTATTACTTAATGGGCTTTAGGTTTTTTATCCACAGCTTGTTGCTACCACAACCATGCTTGACAAATGATACTGTTAAGTTTGAAAACCTCCCCTTTACTTCACTGAAAATTTTTTTTTTTTTTTTTACAGGCCGTGGACATTAAAAGACATTAGTAACACTTTAGAAGGTCAAAATATTTTTGTTCAGTTTCTTGATATGACCAAACATGTGTTTTTTTTTGTTTGTTTTTTTTTTGTTTTTTTTTTGTGTCCAATCTGACCTTAAAACCTTTCTGGAGAAGGCATTTGTTAAACTTTTAGTTGACCTCGTGGTATTTTGGAGCACGGGACACTGTCTTGGTCAATACTTTATGTTGATGTAAAACTGACCATAGTGTGGCTGGTTACGCTAGGCAAGGCAATTTTATTTGTGTAGTACACTTTCAACAAGATGATTCAAGGTGCTTTGTGATTAGGGGATAAAATAAACACAGCAATTTTTCAATTCAATTCAGTTTATTTATATAGCGCCAATTCACAACAGATGTCATCTCAAGGCACTTAACAAGAAGTCATTTCAATACAATTATACAAACATTCCAATCAGTTAAAAAGTTTCCTATTTAAGGAATCCCAGCAGATTGCATCAGTCATTGGCGTGAGGTTGGGCAGATTTCCAACCACAGCAATCCTTCAGCAATCCCTCATACTGAGCAAGCATGTAGCGACAGTGGAGAGGAAAAACTCCCCTTTAACAGGAAGAAACCTCCAACAGAACCAGGCTCAGTAGGAGCGGCCATCTGCCACGACCGTCTGGGGGTTTGAGAAGACAGAGCAGAACACAGAAGGAACAGAAGATCCGATATAAGAGAACTTTCTATGTTACAGAAAGTAAAAAGTTGATAACAGGACACAGTGGATGTTCAGTTACTGAGAGGATCATCCCAGTCGATGACCCCCGTCCAACAGGGCATTGCAGCCAAGCAGGATACCAGACCAGGTGTATCTTCGATGGGGAGAAAAACACTCAGAGAAAACAAAGTTAACAGTCGAAATAACAGAATGTACTGTAATACAACTGGAGAGTCGTAGGAGAAAAGGAAGTAGCAGAGTGAAGAAAATTGGTAAGTCTGTCCTCCAGCAGTCTAAGCCTATAGCAGCATAACTACAGAGATAGCTCAGGATGACCTAAGCCACTCTAACTATAAGCTTTATCAAAAAGGAAAGTTTTAAGCCTGGCCTTAAAAGTAAACAGAGTGTCTGCCTCACGGACTAAAGCTGGGAGCTGGTTCCACAGGAGAGGAGCCTGATAACTAAAAGATCTGCCTCCCATTCTACTTTTAGAGATCCTAGGAACTACAAGTAAACCTGCAGTCTGAGAGCGAAGTGCTCTTTTAGGAACATATGGAACAATTAGATCTCTGATGTATGATGGAGCTTGATTATTAAGGGCTTTGTATGTAAGAAGAAGGATCTTAAATTCTATTCTGGATTTAACAGGGAGCCAATGAAGGGAAGCTAAAACAGGAGAAATGTGATCTCTCTTTTTAATATTCATCAGAACTCTTGCTGCCGCATTTTGGATCAACTGAAGGCTTTTAATGGCATTTTGTGGACTTCCTGATAGTAAAGAATTACAGTAGTCCAGCCTTGAGGTAACAAATGCATGGACTAGTTTCTCAGCATCACTCCTGGACAGGATGTTTCTAATTTTAGCAATATTCCGGAGGTGAAAGAAAGAAATCCTAGAAACCTGTTTAATATGGGATTTAAATGTCAAGTCTTGGTCAAAAATAACGCCGAGGTTCTTTACGTTATTACTGGGGGACAATTTAATGCCATCCAGATGAAGTGATTGACTAATCAGTTTCTGTTTAAGAACTTCTGGTCCAAAGACAGCAACTTCTGTCTTGTCAGAATTTAAAAGCAAAAAGTTTAGGGTCATCCATGCTTTTATGTCTTCCAGACATGCCTGTAATCTACCTAACTGACTGGGTTCATCAGGATTTATGGATAAATATAGTTGTGTATCATCGGCATAGCTGTGGAAATTTATCCCATGCTGTCTAATGATTCTACCAATTGGAAGCATATATATGGTGAAAAGAATTGGTCCAAGGACAGAACCCTGTGGAACTCCACAAGTAACCCTTGAGAGTGAAGATGATTTATCATTTAGATGAACAAACTGGAATCTATCAGACAAATATGATTTAAACCAGCCTAGTGCTGTTCCTTTGATCCCTGCAACATGTTCAAGCCTTTCTAAGAGAATATTATGATCGACTGTGTCAAAAGCAGCACTGAGATCTAACAAAACCAGAACAGACACCAGTCCATTATCTGAGGCCATGAGAATATCATTAGTAACCTTCACCAGTGCTGTTTCAGTGCTATGATGAGCTCTAAAACCTGACTGAAACTCTTCAAACAGCTCGTTACTGTTTAGATGTTCACAGACTTGATTAGCAACTATTTTCTCAAGGACTTTGGATAAGAAAGGAAGGTTAGATATAGGTCTGTAATTCACTAAGTCATCTTGATCAAGGGAAGGTTTCTTGAGTAAAGGTTTAATTACAGCTATTTTAAATTCCTGTGGTACGTATCCGTTTACTAAGGATAGATTCATCATATCCAAAATGGGGCCAGGAACCAAATGGAACACTTCTTTAAATAATTTGGTTGAGATTGGGTCCAAAATACAAGTTGAAGATTTAGATGAGGCTAATATTTTTGATAATTCTGAAAGCTCGACTGAATCAAAACAGCCTAAGCAATACTGAGGTTCTACAGTTCTTTCCGATACTGACTCATTTACTGAGGAAGAAGTACTCATGTTTGGGAGGGTGCCAATGATTTTATTTTTAATAAAATTTATTTTATTTATGAAGAATCTCATAAAATCATCACTGCTAAGAGCCGGGGGAATAGTTTGCTCAACAGAGCTATGACTCTGTGTAAGTTTGGCAACTGTACTAAAAAGAAACCTAGGATTGTTTTTATTCGCCTCTATTAATGATGAAAAATATGCTGTTCTAGCTTGTCGAAGGGTCTTTTTATACAGCAGTAGACTGTTATTCCAGGTTAAATAGGAATTCTCTAGATGTGTAAAGCGCCATTTTCTCTCCAACTTCCTAGTATTCTGCTTTAAAGTACGCAACTCTGCGTTAAACCAAGGAGTCAGCCTCCTATGGCTAGCCACTTTCTTTTTTAATGGGGCTACACTATCTAATGCCAAACGCAATGAGGACGTAACGCTGTGAACCAGACCATCAATTTCTGAAGGGTTAGAGATAGAATTGCTGCCATCCACTGTGTTACTCTGAGACACTGAGGAAAGTAAGAATGGTACAGATTCTTTAAAAATTGTTACAGCATTGTCTGATAAAGTTCTACTATAATGAAATTTTCTTTCAGATTTAAGATGGTCAGTTAAAGTAAATTCAAAAGTTATCAAGAAGTGGTCAGACAGGACCGGGTTATGTGGGTGGACTGTTATTTCTTCACACTCAATACCGTATGTCAGTACAAGGTCCAAAGTGTGTTTACCTGAGTGGGTCGATCCCTGTACTTTTTGAGTAAAGCCAATTGAGTCTAAAATAGCATTAAAGGCTGCATTTAGGCTATCACTTTCAGTATCCACATGAATATTGAAGTCCCCCACTATAATGACCCTATCAGTATTTAATACTATATCAGATAAAAAATGTGAGATCTGATCCAAGAATTGAGATTAAGGGCCTGGTGGACGATACAAAACCACAAACAAAAATGGTCTTAATGTTTTGCAACTTGGATGAGGAAAATTAAGGGTTAGATGCTCAAAAGAACTGTAGCTATCAATTGGTCTGGGACTAATTAGTAAATCAGAACGGAAAATGGCTGCAACTCCTCCTCCTCGCCCAGTATTTCTAGGAATGTGAAAATTTAAATGACTGGAAGGAGTTGACTCATTTATACTGACATAATCCTCCTGCTGCAACCAGGTTTCTGTGAGACAAAGGAAATCAATGTGATTATCACAAATCAAGTCATTTACTAACAAAGTCTTTGAGGAGAGAGATCTTATGTTTAATAAACCACATTTAATAGATTTATTTTCAGTCAAAGTTGTATTTATTTTTATGAGATTTCCATAATTTGCTTTTGTTGGCTTAACTTTTAATCCATTTAATTTTGGCCGTGGGCAAGACACTGTTTCTATAGAGTAATGGGGGGGTAACAGTACAGAAGCAGCAGAGAGGTGGGTTAAACTACGACTCTGCTTCCTGGTCTGGACCCTGGGTTGTCAGTGTTTTGGAGGACTAATAAATTCGGCCATATTCCTAGAAAGAAGAGCTGCTCCATCCAAAGTGGGATGGATGCCGTCTCTCCGGATCAGACCAGGTTTTCCCCAAAAAGTTCTCCAGTTATCAATGTAGCCCACATCGTTTGCAGGACACCACCTAGACAACCATTGATGGAATGACAGCATGCGGCTAAACATGTCGTCACTGGTCCGATCAGGCAGGGGACCAGAAAAGATTACCGAGTCTGACATTGTTTTGGCAAACTTACACACCGAAGCAACACTAATTTTAGTGACCTCCGATTGGCGTAACCGGGTGTCATTACCGCCAGCGTGAATAACAATCTTACTGTATTTACGCTTATCTTTAGCCAGCAGTTTCAGGTTGGATTTGATGTCGCCCGTTCTGGCCCCTGGCAAACATTTGACTATGGTCAATGGTGTCTCTAATGCCACGTTTCTGACTATAGAGCTGCCAATTACCAGGGCCGGCTTCTCAGCGGGTGTGTCGCTGAGCGGGGAAAATCTGTTAGAAACGCGGACCGGTTGGTGGTGGCCCGGGGGCTGGGTCCTAGAACTATGCTTCCTACGTACAGTCACCCAGCCGCCTAGAGGTCCCGGCTGCGCGGGCTCTATCGAAGGACAGCTAGGGGGTTCTATCCTTGTTGGCTCCGCGCTGGCTAATGGGCTTCGGCTATCTGCTGGTTTTTCAACAGCGCGGAGCCGTGCTTCTAATTCTGATACCCTCGCCTCCAAAGCTACAAAAATATTACATTTATTACAGTTACCATTATCACTAAAGGAGGCAGGGAAGTAACTAAACATCTGACAGAGAGAGCAAGAGAGAAGAGAAGAGTTAGAGACAGGAGAAAGAAGAGTAGCCATAGCCGCAATGAAGCTAAGCTAACTGAGCTAGCGAGACCTTCCACCCAAAGAAAAACTGTGTGAAACACGAGGAGTTCCCAAAACGTAAAGTACACCACCACAAAATGTGTGTTTTAGTGTGATTGTGTGTTAAAATAACTTAGAAAAGCCTCAGCACAGAGAAAATAAGATCAATTCAAGAGCGTTTGAACACCAAAACAGCTCCACGGACCACAGCAGTGACAACAGGAAATGACGCAATACGGCTTACCCCGTCACCACAACCAATACCACATGCAATAGAGCATGAAACACACAAACATATGATACATGTAAACAGATTAGATTTTAGCCTTTATTTAAAACGGTTTCAGCAGCTTTGCCTGAACAGCTCTCCTGGTTCTAGTGAGAACACAAGCAGCAGTGTTCTGGATCAGCTGCAGCTGTCTGATTTACTTTGTAGGCAAACCTGTGAAGACACTGTTGCAATAAATCCTGGAGGTTCAGATCTGAGTCCATCACTACACCTAGATTTCTGGCCAGATTAGTAGTTTCTAGCTGAATTAACTGAACCTGTGTGACTCTTTAGGTCCAAAAATAATTACTTAAGTTTTTATGTTCAGCTGGAGAAAATTTTGGAACGTCCATCCATTGATTTGCTCGCTGCATTTACTTAGTGTTTGGATGGGTTCAAATTCACCGGATATTATAATGTAATGCTGAGTATCACCTGCATAGTTAAGGTAGCTAATCTTATTGGTTATAAACTGGGATAGTGGGGGCGTGTCAAATAAGAGGGTCCCCATGATGGAGCCTTCAGGCACCCCACATGTGATTTCTGTTTCAAGTGAAAAGTTTCCTATTGAAATAAAGAAGTCCCTGTTCATTAGCTAAGACTCAAACCAGCCAAGTACTGTACCAGAGAGTCCGACCCAGCTCTCCAGTCGTTTCAATATCATCAGTGTCCAATGGTGCACTGAGGTCCAAAAGTACCAGCACTGATTCTTTGATTCTAGTCTGTATTTATGCGGATGCCATTGAACACTTTGACGAGCGCAGTCTCCGTGCTGTAATGAGCTCGGAAACCAGACTGAAACATAAACGGCTCGTCATTGTTAGGAAGTTATTTAACTGCTCAAACACAGCTTTTTCAATAATCTTACTCATGAATGGAAGATTAGAGAATGGGCTGTAGTTCTGCATTAACATGTTGACCAGGATGTTCTCTTTTTGTACTGGTTTGATAACTGTTGGTTTGAAAGCCTCAGAAGACACCAGATAAAATGGATGAGTTAACTATTTGAATCAGATGAGGCCCAATGAACTTTCTTTGGAAAGGCTGTGGGTAGGATATTGAGGCAGCAAGAAGAGGAGCTTAATTGGGTTATGATTTCATCAAGTTTTTTGTTCATGGAATTCTGACATTTTCTTTACATTGGTGTTGATTGGGGATGGCATTGGTAGTGGGCTCAGTACTGAAGTATAGACTGACCGTCTAATTGTTAATCTTTTCAGTGGAAAAGCTGGCAAATTCATTGCAAGCCCTGGTAGAATTTAGTTCAGGGGCGACTGTCACTGGAGGATTAGTCTTTCCACTGTTGCTAACAGAGAACAGTCATTGTGTGCATTATTAATGTTTCTGTTAATGATTTCAGAGAACGATTCCCTTGAATCTTTTAAAGTTAATTGATATCTTTTCAGTCTCTCTTTGTAGATGTCACAGTGAACCTGGAGTCGACTTTTCCACCATTTTCTCTCTGCTCATCGAAGCTCCCTTTTTTTTTTTTTCACTACGTACCAGTGGATCACTTTCCAACGGAGACTTCTTTCTACCTACTTTCACTTTAGTTGGAGAAATGGAATCAATTATGTTTGAAACCTTCACGAGAAAATTATCAACCATCTTGTTTACTGAGTTGGATGCGAGGATAAATGTTTACATGTTTCAACTGAACTGTCCCCGAGAAAACACTTTTTTTTTACAGTTGTCTCACTGTGGCTGGATATTTTAGCAGAGCTGCTACTTTCAAAGAAAACTCAGAAATTGTCAGATAATTAGTTATCAATTACCGAGACATTAGATATATTTAAACGTTTCCTGATAAATAAGTCCAGTGTGTCCTCGATTGTGTCACTGAATGTTTTTGCTAGTCTATCTTTGAAGTTGTCTATGGATGTTGAAGTCCCCCACGATGATTTATTGGTCATAGTCAGTACATCTTATGGCACATTCACACCGGTAAGCATGTCAAATCGCTCAAACGGATTAAAGTTGACGCTATAAAATTAAAACCCAGCTGCTTGCTGGCTTTGTAGTCCGCGTCGGTCCGTCATGTCCGGTAGTTGCCCTAACCGGGTTTGGCTAGAGTTAGCTAACATGACAAGAAAGTTGAAAAAAAATATTTAGCTGCTTACATGGCACTCCGATATCTTCCTCCAAATATGTCTGATCTCTTCCTGTCTTTGTAAAAAGACGAAGACTGGTCATATAATTCACGAAAATTACAGACGGCGACGATTAGTTGACACTCTAATTTCAATGAATGACTTGCCGATCCACATTGGTACAATGAGTCCCTATGATTGGTTGACGCCCCGCGTTTGCTGCCCCAAAGTTCAGTTTTCCCAACTTCACGCAGCAGCTGCTCCGACGCTCCATCAACACGTCCGAGCAGCAGCTGCGTGGTCGCGCTGATGGCAGCTGCACCGATGCGCGTGACTTGCTGCGGGGCAGCTTGACGCCCACTTGATGCGTAGGCACCCTAGACTTGCATGTAATCTAGCTGCCCTGCTGCCTGGTGTGAATGCACCGGTGTGAATGCACCATTACGTTTGGAAGGTTGCTCAGATCATTGAAGAAGTTAGTTAGGTTTTGGAAACTTAACATTCCACCATCTCCCTCAGTTTGTCTGTTAGATTTAAATGATGTCACCATGGACATAAAGTCAGTTCTTATGGTTCACATTGCCTTATGCATCGCTAAGAAAACTATCCTCCTGAACTGGAAAAGTAAAAATGCTCTTAATATTAATCAGTATAGAAATCTCTTGTTGGACCATACTGGTCTTGAGATGGCCTCTGGCTCCATATCTGATCAATCTCTCTGGGCTCCTTTGATCGGCTCCATCACCTAGTAGGGGTGGGGGGCACTTGGTTCCCTGGGGGTGGGATCACTGGGGGTGGGCTCACTGGGGGCTGGACGTCGTGGCCCCAACCTGGGGTTTGGGCTTTGGTGGTTTTGGTTGGCAACTCCTAATGCCTGCATGCGGTGCCTTAGGGGGGGGTTGCACTGACGGACATGGGTTACTGGCCTGGTGGCCGTGCTGTGCCTGGGTAGGGTCTGGGGTGGGCCTGGGGATTCGGGGCTCTGGGGCTCCCTAGCTGTGGTCCTGGCCGGGGGCTTCGGCCGGCGTGGGGTCTCTGTTGCCTGTGGGGGACGGGGCCGGCCAGCGGCCGGGGTGTGCAGCCGCCTCTCTCTTTTTCTCTGGGCCGATTGTCATCGCCGGTCCCTGTATGGCGTCTCGCCTTGTTTGCTGGTTGGGGTGCCTGGCTGCTGGTCGCGGCGGCTGGGTGGCATTTCTGGGCCTGATCAGTCCTTTTTCGCATTGGACTTAGCTCCTGGGTCTTGGTCTTTGTGCGCTGGGGTCGGGCGTTTGCCCAGGTTCGGTCGAACTCAACCTGGGTGTCTTTTGTGTTCTGATAGTAGAGTGAATGTCAGGGTGGGTTTTCAGTGGCTTGCAAAAGTATTCGGCCCCCTTGAACTTTTCCACATTTTGTCACATTACAGCCACAAACATGAATCAATTTTATTGGAATTCGACGTGAAAGACCAATACAAAGTGCTGTACACGTGAGAAGTGGAACGAAAATCATACATGATTCCAAACGTTTTTTACAAATAACTGAAAACTGGGGTGTGCGTAATTATTCTGCCCCCTGAGTCAATACTTTGTAGAACCACCTTTTGCTGCAATTACAGCTGCCAGTCTTTTAGGGTATGTCTCTACCAGCTTTGCACATCTAGAGACTGAAATTCTTTCCCATTCTTCTCTGCAAAACAGCTCCAGCTCAGTCAGATTAGATGGACAGCGTTTGTGAACAGCAGTTTTCAGATCTTGCAACAGATTCTCGATTGGATTTAGATCTGGACTTTGACTGCGCCATTCTAACACATGGATATGTTTTGTTTTAAACCATTCCATTGTTGCCCTGGCTTTATGTTTAGGGTCGTTGTCCTGCTGGAAGGTGAACCTCTGCCCCAGTCTCAAGTCTTTTGCAGACTCCAAGAGGTTTTCTTCCAAGATTGCCCTGTATTTGGCTCCATCCATCTTCCCTTCAACTCTGACCAGCTTCCCTGTCCCTGCTTAAGAGAAGCACCCCCAGAGCATGATGCTGCCACCACCATATTTGACAGTGGGGATGCTGTGTTCAGAGTGATGTGCAGTGTTAGTTTTCCGCCACACATAGCGTTTTGCATTTTGGCCAAAAAGTTCCATTTTGGTCTCATTTGACCAAAGCACCTTCTTCCACATGTCTGCTGTGTCCCCCACATGGCTTGTGGCAAACTGCAAACGTGACTTCTAATGGTTTTCCTTTAACAATGCCTTTCTTCTTGCCACTCTTCCATAAAGGCCAACTTTGTGCAGTGCACCACTAATAGTTGTCCTATGGACAGATTCCCCCACCTGAGCTGTAGAGCTCTGCAGCTCGTACAGAGTCACCATGGGCCTCCTGATCAGCGCTCTCTTTGGCTACGTTCACACTGCAGGCTGAAACGGCCTGATTCCTTTTTTTTTTTTTTTTTTTTTTTTTGGGCGACCTGTATCTGATCTTTTCATGACGGTCTGAACGACACAGATCCGATCTTTTTAAATGCGACCCAGGCCACTTGGGTATGTGGTCCAAAATCCGATACGTATCCGATCTTTTGAAATGCGACTCCAGTCTGAACGGCCAGGTCACATGTATCCGACCCGCACGTCATTGATACACGTTTATGCACTGTTATGGGCTGCCGCAGACATGTCTCTTCCTGTGACAGAGTAAATGGAAGGCGCTCACAAACATAATCAAAAGTGGATTTGGACATTCGGAAGTTACTGATGAATTCTGTATTAGTGAAGCCACTCACATCAGTCTCCCACCACTCCTGGCTGCAACTCCGAACCCACACGTTTCTCTGTACCAACGTTGCTACCACTGCTCCACAAAACGCCATGGCCAAAAACCTTGCTCTCCTCTTTATTTTTCTCCTTAAAACGAGAAGATTGAAATTGTGCTGGCTCTGTTGTGAAAATTACTTTAATAAGGCTAAACGAGCTCCACTGTTGACATCCATGTGTAACCACTTCCGCAAACAATAAGTGACGTCGTTGACCGTTGAGTACTCTTCTGCGCATGCGGGTCAATTCTGGATCATTTCACGTTCACACAGGAGATCGCAAAAGGTCTCATTTAATTGGAAATGTGAACGGCCTTGCAAATTTATTTATTTTTTCAAAAAATCGGAATTGAGCATTAAGCCCTGCAGTGTGAACCGAGCCTTTGTTCAGCCTGTGAGTTTAGGTGGACGGCCTTGTCTTGGTAGGTTTACAGTTGTGCCATACTCCTTCCATTTCTGAATGATCGCTTGAACAGTGCTCCGTGGGATGTTCAAGGCTTGGGAAGTCTTTTTGTAGCCTAAGCCTGCTTTAAATTTCTCAATAACTTTATCCCTGACCTGTCTGGTGTGTTCTTTGGACTTCATGGTGTTGTTGCTCCCAACATTCTCTTAGACAACCTCTGAGGCCGTCACAGGGCAGCTGTATTTGTACTGACATTAGATTACACACAGGTGCACTCTATTTAGTCATTAGCACTCATCAGGCAATGTCTATGGGCAACTGACTGCACTCAGACCAAAGGGGGCTGAATAATTACGCACACCCAACTTTTCAGTTATTTTTAAAAAATGTTCCGAATCATGTATGATTTTTGTTCCACTTCTCACGTGTACACCACTTTGTATTGGTCTTTCACATGGAAATCCAATAAAATTGATTAATGTTGGTGGCTGTAATGTGGAAAAGTTCAAGGGGGCCGAATACTTTTGCAAGCCACTGTAGTTCTCCTTCTGGGATGGGGCTGGGGGGACTGCCTTGGGGTCCATGGGGCTTTGTGGTGCTGTGGCCGTGGGCCCCGGGTTGAATGTGCCATGGCCTCCCTCCCCTGGTGGATCCCAGTGAACAGCGGTGCCTATTGGGGTCAGTGAGGGAGCTGGCTCCCTGGAAAGACATTTTGTCTCCCAGTCCTTCCCTCCCCATCCCTGAACACCTCTTTCCACCCGCTCCATCACTTTACCACTCATATAGGGTCATAGGCATATCACTGGGGTGCGAGGAGGGGTTTCCCTCCTCGCTATCCCGTGGCGTCCTGGGTCCCAATTTTAATATACAGCTTGGACACCGCGGCCCCTGCGGTGGCGGGGGCCCCTCGTCGGCCGGTCCCTTGTCGGGTCCCTGCTGGGGGGTGTGGCGCCCCTGGGCCCTGGCTCTCACAGTCCATGGACCCGCCCACCCTGGCGGGGCTGGTTGCCGGCGGGGCCCGTGGGCTCGTCACTGCTGCCCCCCTGCATAGTAGCCGCTGGACGTTCCCCTGGGGTTCTCCTTTGCTCCTCTCCTGGGGGATGCGGTCTGCCCCGCCTGGGGGTCTTTTGGACGTCTTGGCTCCGATCTCCTTCATGTCGGCATCGATTCCTGGGAGACTGATTGATGCCTGCTCACACCAGCTATCGAACACTCTTATGGAGAAACCTTATATGCACCCGCATGCGCACACACACAAATAGATATGGGGTCTCTGGTGTTTACATATATATTCTTGGGCTGAGGTTATCATTACTAGAGCTTGATTAATCGGTACCATGAGTTTTTCTGTGACATTCTTGTATTTTTATATCCATTTTTGTGTGACGTGGTTGTGTAGTTCTTAGTTCACGATGTTAGGTTTGTTTTGTCGATGTTCCTTTGTGTTTTGTTTTTTCCCCTCTCTCTGCCGTCCTGTGGGTATGGAGGCAGACTTCAAGGTTTTCCTGTGTTTTTTGTTCCTTTTCCTCTCTTGTATTTTCAACTCACCCTCTGTATTGACTTTTTTTGTTTCCTACCACTCTTCTTCATCTTCTTTCTTTCTTCCCCTTAATTGTCCGTCTCCGTGTCCATAACATCAGGAAATAAAAACCCCAGCAATTCATATTAAAGATTTTTCACACATGTATATTAAGTGGAATACTTTAGCAAAAGCTGTACTGCTCCGCTTGTGAAAGTAAATCTGCTGGGGTTCTACTTGGTACTCAGACACCAATTCTGAGCTCCACACTGCCAAACCGGACATGTAAAAAAAAAAAAAAGGTTAGGTTTTTGGGGTTTGTATAAACTTAGAAATAAAGCTTTGTTAGGCTCATTTATCTGGGTAGCTAGGTATTCAAAAGTGTAAAATGTGACCAAGGATATCTTTTTTAAGTTAATTGAGTTTTGAAAAATTGTGGCTCCATGCTTCGAGGTCACCCCTTGGGTGCCTTATCAAGTGTTTAGCTTTCTGATTTAGATAACAGAACATGTTCGAGGTCCGCAGTCTCACTCTGGCTTTGTTGTGACAATCTTGGTTTTCCCTGAACAGATGCTTGGCACATCCAAATATTTTAAAATTGATAATAAATTAGATCAGTTTTTCAACAGATTTTCTCTCCAACCATCTATGGGGCATGTGAAGTCTACTGTATCTTTCATCATTCCCTTCAGGGACTGGTCCACTGATAAAGATGTAGCAGATCAGAGAAATCTCTTCTCAGAATCTGACTATTTTTTTTGGCTACAGCAGCTGATCCTGTGTGGATAACAAGCTTTTCCAGTTTTGGGTGTTGTTCTATGATTCTCTGGGTTTTTTCTGAGATTTCTCTCACTGTATTTTTGGGGCAGTTGAAAACACTAGTGTTCTGGCTACAAAAGTCTTTGATTCCATTTATTGAACAATCATGAATTATCAGAACATTTACTCGGGTGTTCTTTCTTGTGTCCACTAAATGTGGCTGGATTTCCTCTGGTGACCTTGACTGGTCCTGGGAGCTGCGTTGTCTTTCGGGGAATTGAGGGCTGCGGATCTGTTTTTCAGCAGGATTCCAGGGCGAGTAATATCTCTTGGTTTTGTTGGAATTATTTTTTCCTCAGAGCAGGTGTATATGTTTCAGTGCGCTTTAAAGCCAGCCAGTGTTAATCAAACTATGAATGGGGTGTTCTACCCGTTAAGCGCCTTTTGGCTGAGGGAGATCTGTTCTGTTCTGCGGCTTCTGTGTGAGACTGTTGGACCAAGCTAATACTGGGCTGCCAGGTTCCTGCTCCCTGCATGTAGTCATCTGTAAAGTTTTCATTTCCATATCCAGTGTTTACTTCCACATTCACTTCAAGGCGACAAATCTTCATCTTAATTTTGTCCTTTCGCTGGAGCAATTTGTCATAGTCCTGAGCAAAACGCCATTTTATTAATCCACAGTCCTTCAAAAAGTATTCAAGAAAAGAGATCCGATCTAATACAGTAACTCCAGAGGCTGGGTGAGTAAAGTAACTATGAAAAAAGGGAATAAGGTGAGAGATCAGGAGAGGCAGCTCCTCCATCCGCAGCCACAAGGAGCATTACAGTTGAAGCAGTTTCCAGTTTGACATGCTTGACATTTTTTGGTATCCCAACGATTCTTTTCTTCTGAGGCGTATAGGTCTCTTGAGATGGTTGAAACCTGGGCACAGTTGGATGTTCCAACAAGGCAATGATTCCAAAGACTCATCAAAACTGGTTTTGCAATGCATAATGCAGGCTAACATGAACCTTTTGGAAACCCTTAACCACAACTCTTTTGAAAACGATTGCACAAAATGCTGGATCTGCACCAGGATGCTAAATAACTTTAAGCCTACCAATTCTGACAAGAACGGTGGTCAAGTAACCAACCAGAATTACATCAGAAGTTTGTTTATGGCAAAAAACCTGTTAAGAGACCTTCAACCAAATATTGGTGGGTGTGAGTATGTACATATTTGAACCTGTAACTTTAACTCTTTTAAGGAATAGAGGAAATCCACCCTATTTTACCTTGTGCTCCCTAATGTTGTCCTCAATCCACCCTGGGGGGGAAAAAACACATTACTTAAAGTCTTAAATGCAATATGACATCCATGCAAGCAGGTGAATGTAATTGTCATTAAAAACTGAGCACTAACATGTATCGGGATAGGAATGTGGTTTTTGTGGGGTCATTTTAATCTGTAAAGCATTTTGAGTTGCAATGTTTGTATGAAAAGTGCTTTGTAAATAAAGATTGATCTGTGGTATATTTCTGTAATTCCAATACATTTGCTAAATAAATTACATACTCGATGAATTAGAATTTTATTGAAAGGTTAATTTATTTCAGTAGCACAATTCACCCATTGAAATACATTAAAATATATAGATTTAATAACCAGACGGATGTTTTCAAGCCCTTATTTCAATTGATAAAATGATTTTTCACTTGCAGCGAATGGGAGCAAGACATTAAAGATCAGAATATTACATATGACCAATAAAAATATTCAGAAATGTGAGCTTAATAAAAATAATACAATACCTGCTTAAAGCTTTTCTGTTTTCAAAAGACACTTTAATCTGACAAACAAACCTCATCTGACCACATCTTCAAATGTATTGAAAATGACTGGATATGAATTCTACCAATTTGGAAGTAATTGGTAATTTTGTTTATTTGTTGTGACACTAGAGACCTATATTTCCTGTTTTTAGACAGGAAATAAGCAGAGAGATAAGGGAAGACGTCCAGCAGAGGTCTTAAGTTCAGGACTGGATCTGTGAATGGTTGTCAAGGACCAGCAGCCTATCACATTATCACCATACCACACAGAACTGCTGGCTGGATAGTTTTGGGAATGTATTGTCAAAGCATTATTTTTCTCCATATTTTCTTTGACTATTCTTTCCACTGCGTTACTTTTCAAGGGTAGATCAAAACATATGGCCGGGTGTAATGACGGGCAGCAGCTTGATCCAGTCAAACACTTCACATTTTAAAAAAAACAGTAAAAATACACGTGTTTAAAATTGTTCTTACGCACTGTTTTTTTTACTTCCTTTTTATACAGTTTCTCAGTTATTTCCCAACAAGTGTCAAAATTCATTTATTTTCTTATAGAAAGATGAGTATAAAACAATCAAGAAGTGTTGCATTTGGTAACATTTAAACTTCATTATTCCAATGTCAAGTGTGCAGCATTACTTTAAGCAATCTACCTCATTGGCATCCATTGATTACGTTCATCCTGTTACATGACACAGAGGCCATTTTTTCCATTCACTCTAGAAAATGAGACAAGAAAACATCCACGTCAGACAGATGTTGATTTTCATAACTCAGGAAATTATTTAAACTTGTCCTTATTTAATGTCAGAGCAATAATTAAACATTTAAATAGCTACAACATAGACAAACTAGCCACAGAGGCTAACTGTGCACACACAGAGAAAGCTGTGTTTAAGCTGTGGTTTCTCTGCAGTGATGGTGGACTGACGCAGGGCGTGAAGAATTGCCTCAATCTCTCTATGGTGCAGCAGCACATGTAGGCAATATGTTTAGAAAATAAACCAAAAAAAACAAAACCTCAAAGGGTTTTAACAGAGAATTTAGATCTACTTCCTGATTTCTCCGGAAGTTCAGTGAATATCTGCTAGAAGTCATGTGGAGATGTGGTTACATTTTAAAAGTGACCTGTGGGCTGTTGATCAGACCCACGCAGTGGTGATTGTATGTGAGAAAGCAGAAGAGGTAAGAAGGCTACCATTTGTATCTAGCAGAGAGCGAGTGTAAATGTGTCTTTTTCAGTTGATTTTAACTGTATACTTTTATGAGCTATAAATCTATTTGCTTTATGAAAGTTTGGTTTGTGCAAAAGTAAAGCAAACTATGATGTGCAGAGTGGGCAGTGCCTTTAAAACAGCAACACCCCTTTTCTGTATGCCTGGCCAAGAAATATTCACGCTTTACCACGTTTCTTCTGTGAATGTAGTTCCAGAGTCGTGTGTCTCTATGTTCTCAGCTGGTGTGATGTTCCTGCTGAAGAAGACTCCTTGTGGGTCTGAGTATATATTGGGCATCACCATCATAATGCAAACGATTTGGAAACTCACCAGGCATTTATGCAAGGCAAAAACTATTTTACATGCACACACTGTTAGACCTTGTAAGAGTTAAATACTCGAATAGCCACGTCAGCCTCATTTAAGTCGAACACATGTTCTCTCACAGAAGCCAACGCATGGATGTGCAACTAATTAGAAAACACCAAGAAACTCTTGGCCACAAAAAGGGATCAAACATGACAGCTTACTGTCAGCCGTTTGCTGTCATTGTGTTCCTTTCATGCACGCAGTCTTGATAAATCAGTGTCTTACCCAGAGTTTGGGTTAAACTCAATTGTTTGCATGCCTGGCGGTCTCTCAGCAGTCTCTTGTTTTGTTGATGTGTGGGTTTATTAAGCGCTTGTTGGGTTGTCATGCATCATGCTCCAAAACTCTACAGTGAGGAACCTAAATATTTGCACACCCTACGATTTTGCAAGTTCTTCCATTTAGAAATTATGTAGGGGTCAGAAATTCTCATTGTATGTGCATTTCCATTGTGAGAGACAGTATTTGAAAATAGGGAAATCACATTGTCTGATTTTTAAATAATTTATTTATTTCTTATTGCCTCACATAAGTTTTTGAACATCTGACAATCAGCAAGAATTCTGGCTCTCAAAGACATGTTACTCTGCCATTAAAACGTCGACCTCTAAATTATTAATCTAAATTAGTAGCACCTGTCTGAGCTCATTAAGGACACATGTCCACCCCACAGTCAGTCCGACTCCAACTACTACCATGGGCAAGACCAATGAGCTGTCAACAGGCACCGGAGACAAAATTGCAGACCTCCACAAGGCTGGAAACTGCTACGGGGCAATTGCCAAGCAGCTTGGTGCTTTGGGGTGCTTTACTGCGAAGGGGACAGGACGACTACACTATGTCAAGGAGAGGATGAATGGGGCCATGTATTGTGAGATTTGGAGCAACAACCTCCTTCCCTCAGTCAGAGCATTGAAGATGGGCCGTGGCTGAGTCTTCTAATATGACAGGAAGACAGATCACACAGCCAAGATAACCAACGAGTGGCTCCGTAAGAAGCATATCAAGGTTCTGGAGTGGCCTAGCCAGTCTCCAGACCGAAATCCAATAGAACATCTTTGGAGGGAGCTGAAACTCCGTGTTGCTCAGCGACAGCCCCAAAACCTGACAGATCTGGAAAAGATCCGTGTGGAGGAGTGGGCCAAAATCCTTGTTGCAGTGTGTGCAAAATCGCTGGCTGTTCAAATACTTATTTTCCTCAGTGTATATAGTGTATGTATTACTGAATGTGGCTCTTCAAATAAAAAGCTTTAGAAGGTAAAAACTTAAGCTAATTTTCACATCTGCCAGAGGCGGAAGTTTGGAGAGTCCTTTTCACTTTCATGCGAAAGTAAGACTTGGTTTCCAAGGATATGTACCTGTTCCCCTTTACTCTATTTGTGACAAGTAGAAGGTCTATTTGGCTTAGGCATTAGAAGCACAGCTTGTCTGTATTTACAGGGGATTGTTTGCCTCTGTATAAAGTTGATGAGTGGTTACTGTTGAGAGGCCAAACCTGGATTTGTAAACAGTAAGTGACAGCTAACATTTTTTACCATTGTATAAAGTTTAGATAATACAAGCTGTACTGTTAAAGCTAGAAAAAAAGATTGCTTAAACTTTCAGAAAGAAATAGTCATGAATGGTAAAATGTGCCGAAAATGGGAAATCACAAGCAACATGTCTTAACTAGCAAAATAATGAATAGCAGATTAGTCTTAGCTAAAAAGAAACCCTGAGAATTGCTTTCAAAATGTTCCATTGGTCTTGTTGATCTATTAAACTTAGAAAATGCTGCAGTTTTTTATTTTTTTTAACTTAGATCAACTGACAGAAAACATTTTGCTGTTCACAAGATCAGAACTAGTAAACGACTTATTCCCTTTACTGTGGGTTTTATTACAGATTTTTTGTTGGAACAAAAAAAAAACTGTGTAAAGTATTTTCATCATTTTGTGGCCAAAATGTTAATTAGCTGCAAAGATAAATATTAGTGAGCTAGTCTTGTTAAATGTCCAAAGGCAGCTAAATAAAGTTTGTCCAGAAACTTTCGAACTTTCCCACTGAAACATTGGGTTTGTATTCATCACAGCAGCTGAGAGGAGTGCAGGTCAATTCGCCACATTGCCAATTCATGTTGACATTTTGTTTCCTGCTTCCATTTTAAACCGTAAACAAAAAATTATTTACCCATAGCTATACTTGGTAGTTTATTTCTGTGAGTATTTCTTAATAAAAGATAGTTCCAAAATGAAAGATTTGAGCATTTTGTGTAGTCACAAAGTGCTGAAATCTGACTGATAATTTCATTTATTGGATTTTATTATCTATTACATCATGTTTGAATTACATTCGGTTGTGAAGCCAGTTTGGGCCACTTGACGTTTTAGTACAGCATGAGAGATTATGACCCCTGATCAAGTTAAAATGACTAGAAACAACACCCTGCTGCTAAATATTTTTTTCTCTGAGTCAAATCTAACAACCACATTTACACACAGTGAGCCACGGGTCTATAGCCTGACTCTTTAACTGTGACACTGTGACATTTAATAACTTCAGCCAACTGTGATATGGAACTGATCAGAGTGTAAATATGAAGTTAAATATAAATTTAATAAATGAACTTCTGCAAACAAAATATTAATGTTACAAGACCCCTAAGGCACTCTGTACTGCTTACTATTCTGTGCTTGTAAATTAGTTTTTTTTTAAAGTAAATTAGGTTTTGTGGTAAAGTACCTTAGGTATTATAATTTGTAGTAATTCAGGTACATACATTTGCACAACAAAAAAGAAAAAAAGTTGTGTATGTGAAAAAAGTTTGGTGCAATTTGTGACTAGACATTAAACAATTTGTGTAAACCTGTAGTTGAAGTTGTAGTTTCAACCACAAGGATGTTTCTTCTTGTCACTCTCAACTTGTCTCAAAAGTGACAACTTAAGGGGATCGATCAGAATGAAGATCTCTGTGTTACATTTAGTCCCCTGGGAAGTGTTAAAACAGTTTATGTTGTTAATTTTACAAGAGTTGGCCTTCAAAATTGCCCTAATGTTTTCATAGCAGTAGAGACACATAGGCCAACAGGCTTGGGGCAGAAGGTAAAGTGACACCCGTAGCACTGCTGGTTGCTGTGTTGTACTGGATATTCTTATATTCTGCAACAAAAAGTTGTTTTAAGCTCTGTTCTATAATCATAACATAGATGTTGAGAGGAAAAGTTTACTGATGGTTTTCAAGACTTGGATTTTTTATTTCTTGCTTTGCTTGTTTGTTGTAATTATTTGTTGCACAGGTATTGCTGATCATTTTTAAATTTCTACACTACATACAGTCAACTTGTGATCTCAAAAAACGTAAAATCTGAATAAAATCAGTTTTTATAGCTCACAGTAGTCACTTCAAATCATTTCCCACCCAATAACACAATGTAGGCTTCCGGTTTTCCTTTTGATTTCAAACCAAATGTATTTGCTTAACCTTGGGCCAAATAGTTTTAGTGCTCTCTGAGGTACCCTTTGGAGTATAAACCAATAAAAGAGTTACACTGGGATATGCAAACTTAAAACAGTGACAAGCAAATTCAAACAGTAAGAGCCCCTACTGGACAACAATGGAACGATGCAGGGCTTAAAAACTCTGTTCCATTGATTTGTACTTTAGGTCCCGGCCAAATCTGTGGGAGTACAAAGACCTTACATCCATTTAATGACCGACCTCTGGTAGTTTCCAGAAGTCCCATGTAACATAGTGAAACAGGTCATTTTGTTTGAATTGGTTGATTTGTGTTTAGGTTCCTATAAGCAGCATTTCTCTCAAACTACATACAGCCATGTGAAAAAATGAGACACCCCACTACAGCCTGGTGTTTTCCTACTGTATATATTTATCATCACACAACAGAAACTGAAGAAAATTATTTTCGACTACAGTCATTTATTTCATTTATTTTCAACCTAATATGGCAATAAAAACATATGGGCATCTGATGCACATGATTAGAACATAATTACTCAGCATTTTGAAACAGGAACACCCTGTTTAAACATCATTCAACCATCACAACAACCACAGAACCTCCCTCATTTTCCTCTGATGAAAGAGGTGGAGAGAAATCTTCCACCTCAGAATAATTGCTCTGAGACAAAGGAGTTTAAGTTGCTCTCCATCTTTCTCGCCGTCTTCCCCAGCCCTCTCCCCAGCTCGTTCGCTGGTCCGCCAGGCAACGTCTCCTTTTGGCGCATTTTTCAAACAGGAAATGTGGGCGGAGTTAGACTCTGGTAGGGGGTGAGTTGCTCTTTAAATAGCATTTAGCAATCACTCTTTATCTTCTAACAGCAGGAGCTCAGCTTCGATGTCCAAAGTGTCTTCTCCCAGTCAGGAGCCTTCTACTCCTGATAGCCCGATCGCGAACCGGGCATCCGTCTGACAAGGTCCGAACGTACTGTTGATACCTGCTGCTTGCCGGCGTGTGCCTGGCCATCTGATACACTACTTATCAGAGCATAACATACAGAAGGCCTTTGTTTTCTCAACATGACCTACTGTCCTACATACACTCTCTAAAACACGGAATAAGTAGTCAAGTTTTAATTACATAAGAAATATTCCATTACAAATATAAAATATTTGGATAAGAACAGAGAACATGTTAGGCATAAACCAAATATAGCATTCTAGGAAAAGAACCTCATAGAAACAGAAAAGCACGGAGGTGAAAGTGTCATGGTTTGGGAACGCTTTGTTGCCACCGGACCTGGTCAGCTCATTATCAGAGAATCTACCCTAACTTTCATTGTGCATCCGAGGTTCCTTGAGGTAAATGTGAGAGGATCAGTAAAAACACTAAAGCTGAAGCAGAATTGGAGCCTGCAGCATGGCAATGACCCAAAGCACACCAGTATATTCAGCAACTGACTGAGAATTACGAAACAGAGAGTCTGACGCTGAATTAATGCCCAGTTCTTTGATCTGAGTAAGAGGATGTGGTGAGGGGCATTTTTGTTATCTTTTGCTGAATGAGTAAAAAAAAACGATTTTGTTGTCTAAATGCTACTGAATCCCTTTTATTAAGAATCCTGAGTATATGTTACTGTGTCCTATTCGACTGTAACAGAATCAAAAATGTGGTCCAAAACAGCAAAAGCAGAAATAATGAAACAACGAACAGAATGCAGTCTGAGACTGATGATTATGAGTCAGTGACTCCTTAGAAACAGAACAGGTCAAACATTTTGGGAGCTATTACAATGTAACAGGTCTGTTTAAAATGTCAGGCTAGAGTTTTGTGACTGTGTTGAACTTCTTCAGTCATGTACAAAACCAAGGTGTAAAGTCGTGGACGCACCATGCTGTTCTTATCTGCAGTTTCCCCTCTTTATATCTGCTGCTTTTAGTTTCTGCAATCACTCCTTTGCCTTTAAAACCTTTTGTGGGTCAAAGCCCCTCTTCACAATGCTTTCACAGACTTGGCAACAGCAGAAAGCTCATTCTTCAGTTCGCTTTTTGAAGTCTATCCACATGAAAGATATTTTTTGACCCTGAAAGCTGGCAAGATGATGCCTCCATATGGAAACACCCAGATGCTGAGTTTAGTGAAATGCTGTCCAGTTCAATGAAGCCTTTTTTTCACAGAAACAATAAATGCAAAGTATTAGAGTTTAAGCTGTACTTTGAGCGAATGCATTTGCACAAGGTGTGAGGATAGAAAACGAAGCGAGGCGTTGAATAGATGGAGGAGCTCGTTAATTATCTTCAGCACGGAAGAGATCCCACCGTTTTGATTGCCAGTTTATTGGGGGTGAAGCACACTGGCTGGTGCTTAAAGGCAATTTGTGTTTGTTTACAGCCAAAGAAGCATGGAAACCATTTCTGCTCTGCTTCTTTATAACTCTACATCAATCAGCTCTGGAGCTACAGAGCATTTTTTAAAGAAGCTTAACGTATTTGTGCATTATGTGAAGAGAGTGATCAAGCACACACTGTTTTAGTTTGTGAAGGGAAAGCCCATCATTTTTGGCTCTTTGTAACAAAAACTGCAGACCAACAATAAAACAACTTGTTACAAAAAACATTTGTTTTACTTTCAAAAAAGGAGAAGGGATTACGGGATGTCTGAAACTGATTTGAAATTAAACTGAAAATGGCAATAAGTTTTCACTTCCTGATGTGTTTGGTTTTGTAATCTAATATGTATTCTCTTTATTTTTTAACTTTTGAGAAAACTATTCATATTGCTTCAATGTTTTTCACAATTTTCAATTTACGGCTACAAACATCAATGCATTTTATAAGTGATACACCGAATACTAAGCAGCACATATTTGTGAAGAGGACAATAAATATGATCCATGGTATTTTTATTTTAACAACTAAAACCTTGCCAAGTGTGGTGAACATTTGTACTCGGCCCCCATGTCTTTTGGGGGCTGTTCGCATCTTGAAACAATAGGCCATTTCTGCCTATTTGATTGGACTGACAAAATCTGTAAATGTCAAGTATTGCTTCAGATTCTCAATTGGATTCAGCACTGGAGACTGACCAGTGTTGGAGGTGAGACCATCTGGCCCAACATGACCAAGACAAGAGAATACAAAACTAGGTCCAACTAAGATCAAGACAGTGCAGGATCATTTTCCAAACTTTAACTGTAATCACAGCAAAATAGTACAAGGAACTTTTCTTGTATTAAAATTAATGAATTCATTTGCACATTTTGCACGAGGACCACGACACAGAGCACAGACAAACGGAAGCGAAATTCCCTACATATCTACATGCTGCTTAGGTGGATAAGAGTAAAAAGGAGCTTGACACAAATGCACATCACACTTTCTAATTTTTAAGATTTTGTCCTACTTCATGTTGGTCCAGCAAGTGAAATCCCAATAGAACAAAAACAGGTTTTGGGTTGTAATATAATAAAATATGAAAAAGTTAAATTGATATGAATAGTTTTGCAAGGCGATATACATAATGACTCTGCTACTATTGGCAGATGGATGACATCGATGCTATGTTCAGTGACCTGCTGGGAGAGATGGATCATCTCTCTCAGGTAAGTTACTTTTTCTTTTTTAAAGATAAAAGTCCCCTGCTAATGCATCTGAAAGCTAACATACCAACAAGTTAAAGTGGAAGTTTATCAGTCGATTGCAAGTCAGTCAGCATGTTAGCATCTTGATTAAAGGTGAATGCACAGAATTAATGGATATTTAAAAAAAACCTGTGTTGTTGGTAAAAGGATATATTGAAGTCTGAAAAAACAATGGCTATAACTCAATGATTTTGACTTTTTTTAATTTTTAGAATTACATTCCCTATTATTGATTTTGAGGAAAAATAGCTAAACAATCTATAACAAAAACAAACTATTTGGAGCAGTACTGAAATTTCTGACAAGAAATAATTGTTTACCCTGTTTTTTAATGCATTTTTTAGAATTTCCTTTTACAGCACAGCATGCATGAAAGTATTTTTAATTCAATTAAGAAAAAGTATTTAAAATGAATCATGTTTTAAACCTCTTATAGAATGTTCTTGAATTAGTCAGAAAATAGAGAGAGTACGGCACAATGTTAAAACCCTGATGACATGACTCTCATCCTAATCACCCCGGCCAACCAAGGAAAGTATTCAGCAGGTGCAGTCAGGAAACCCATGGTTACTCTGGAGGAGCTGCAGAGATAATCTGTTGACAAGACAACAAACACATCCTCTCCACAAGTCCTGCAAGATTATGGAAGAGTTTTAGGAAGAAAGACAATATTGAAAAAGCCATAAGAGGTCCCACATGCTGCAAGCCATGTTGAAGACACAGACAACCTATGGAAAAGGCTGTTCTGGTTAAATAAACAATTATTGAACACTCAAAACAATATTGGAGCTGGAAAACCATTGCTTCTCACCCCGAAGACCCCCATTTCTTTCATCAGAGTTGACTGGGTAAGATAGATGGAGCAAACAACGTTTATTTAGCACCTTCAACCATCTTGAAATTGTTCTCAAGGATGAACCAGACTTGTGCAGCTCCACAAATCTCTTCCTGATATTTTGCCTGATTTCTTCAAATTTTCCAATTGGGTAAAATGGAAAAAGGAGTTTGTTTGAGGCCTCAAAGATACATCCACATGTGTGCCCCCAATGAACTCAAATGTGTCAGTTAACATATCAGAAGTTTTCAAAAGCCATGACACCATCATCTGGGCACCTTCACGGTATGCGGGTGTCTCCATTTCACCTGGCCGGCCCAAAAGGACCACTTTCTGGGCCATTTTAGGAACCAAATCAGTACCTGCTTTAGGTTATGTACTCAGAGATGGCCCAGTAGAGTAATTGGGTGGGACTTGTGGGTAATTAATGCTAACTGGTTGTAACTCAGTGGGAAATTATATCAGCAGACGTCACCAAACAACCAGGATTTGTAAAATTGGAAGAGTTGCTGGCAAAGCAGTGTATAACAGCATAGCAAACAGAAACATGGCCACCATCCCTGCCTGTTCAATTGTCAATCTCTTTTTATTCACTGCTGCTATGAGCGCCTTTATGGGGCTAATCAGTGATGCCACTCGCTGCCGAAATGGTCGTGATATTCAGATATCCAACCAAAATCGTTAAAGAGACAATTCTGTATTGACACATAACTTCACTCCGTAAGCTGGTTTTGACAAAATGAAACAATATGTGGGTATGATTATTTTGGTAGGACAATGTTTCCTTGATGTTTTGGCTGGTTAAAATTCGCAAACAATATTTTCTGCTTAATAGTTTAATTGTTTATGTTTCACAAAAAGATTCCTCTTCATTTATCTAAGCTCTTCTTTTGTGGAGTAATAGCAGTTTACAGATAATCCTCCTATATTAACAGTCTGATCCTGATAAAATAATTATTTTTTGTTAAACTTAAAGCTGAAATCTTCATTTGGATGTAAGTTGTTTGTGGTCGCGGTATACTGCAGGCTTGTTAATGACTGATTTCCTGTTCCTGACAGTTTCATCTCTCATCAAATGAGCTGGAGGTTCCCATGTTTGTGTCAGTGCTCGTAGACAGGGTTGCCTTTTCTTCTGCAGAAGCCCAGCTTAAAGCGTTACTAGGCTGGTCATAAAATGGTTGCTTCTCTGCTCAGATCCATGTTTGCTCCAAACCAGAAAATCTGTGAATCACTTGATGTTTGCCTTGTTTATCTGGATGGTATCAGATTACACCAGGCGACCTTATGTTTGGACTCCGTGGATCGTAAACAAGAGGAAAACTGAAGTCACTGCATGTGGAATGGACATCAGGCCGCTGATTCCCCAAAGACCCCCTAAGCTGCTCATCATAAAACTGCAGCTACACCAAAAGCATACTTATATCTCATTGATATCACCCTGAGGCATATTTGACTATTTTTCATTTCCAATGTGTGCATGGACAGTAAGCTGTAAATAATACAACCCAGAGAATGAGATCAGTCTATATTTCATATTCTAAAAAGAAAAGAGACAGATTGGCTCATGCTGACAGTTTGGAGTGCATATTCTTTGCACAGTCATGACGGCAAAAACCATAAGCGCAAACAGGAGAGTTTGAACAAAAAGCATTTAACTTAAAGTACAAACACCTCCATCATGATACTTTTTGTCTGCCTAGAGACTCAGTTGTGTTGGAGGAAACAGAGCATTATGTAAATAACACTCCACCCTTGCCTTTTCCTATTCTAAAACTGTAGATATGAGTTGAATCACCAGCCAAGCCGGGCTGCTAGAAATGTTTTTTGGACATATTGAAAAATACAATGACATGAGCATCAAAACTCTGAGAAGCCATTTTCCCACAAATATGCCACTGCTACAGAATACATACATACGGGCTAAAAAGTTGCAGAATTTAAGGACCCGATGACCACATTCATTAATCTCATACTACTCTATGCAAGCACTCCATCTGCACTGAGGAATATTCCCTCACTTCAGCATGCCGAATGCTTTGAGAGAGTCCAACGGATGGCAGTCTGGCCCCCTTTCTGAAGAAATCAGCCAATAATTATTTGAATATTTAATGGCCCTCATAGAGCATTAAAATTCCATCCCCAGATGGTCAGTGGATCCTTGAATATGAAAACATGAAATGACACAGCAGAAGTGACTTACCTCAATGTGATATAGTAGAACACTGAATTTAACACACTTTATCCCAATACACACACAATACAAATCATCAGAAGTAACACATTGACACTTCATATACAATTTAAAGCATATGTTCACATTCACTGTTAAAAAAAACTTTTTTATTCACTCAAAATTGACCCTTTCAGGTTTTAGGCTTGTTACGATTACCCATATTATTTTGTAGTTATACACAAATTTTTTGATAGGGGCACAGTGTATTTCCAAGAAGATTACAATACCATTATATAGTTTGGAAAGCAAGGTGATGAAGTCAAAAGAAATCAGCCGAGATATCAGGAAGAGAATTGCGCACCTCCACAATTCTAGTGCATCCTTGGGAACAATTTCCAGATGTTGCAAGATGCCGCACTCATCTATACAAACAATTCAACGCATGTATAAACAGAGTAGGAATCTGCAAACATCAGGTTGTTTAGAAAGGGGATATTATTAGTGCGAAATGTGGGTATCAACCCCAGAACAAAAGCAAAACAGCTGTGTTTAGTTTACAAATGCACCCAGGGACAAGGTCCTCAAGTTTAGCAGACATGTCCTGTGGTCTGATGACGTTTAGATCAAAGTGACTGAAGTGAGCACAGCTGATACATTTAAGCCTGGCATATCAGGGTAATACTGCTGACACGGTGTGTCCTTTGAATGCTCCAAAGCCATTTGTGCCGCCAAACATGATAGTAATATTACCTCAACACCGGACTTGACCATTTGTAAATGACCATAGGCTCCCTGCGGCAAAGTGGCGCTATTGTTTTTTAGAACAGTTTTTAGAGAAAAAAGAGGAAAAACTTGCAAGACTGAGAACACCATCCCAACTGTGAAGCACGGGGGTTGATGCATCATGTTGTGTTTCTGATTAACTTTACATATTGTTGCTTGTTTCTTTAATTGGACCAACATATTCCATAGGGATGACATCAAGAGAAATGAAAGTTCAATTGTAACTAACTAACTAACTAACTTTTCTGTGCTCTCTGTTAGTTCTTTAGCTTGTTCTGTATTCAATTTGAACACTACTCTCCTGTCCCTTCACTTCTCTGCAGAGTCTAGCACAAGCAACAGTTTCATCAGGAGTGTCTGCGACTCCACAGGAAAGCTCCTTCTCCATTGGCTTTGACAACCTGAATGGCAAGTTCCTTCTTACATGTCTCATATGAGACAGGTGCAAAATAAATCAGTGAATATTCGACAGTCAGTAACCGGAAGTAACTGTGAAGCAGAAGAGTGTGGAGTTGTGGGAGAAATGAGAAAGAGAAAAATTCAGCACGTTCAGCGTAATTTCTCATCAGGGCTTTGTTTTTATTGGGAAGCTTCCATTCCTTTTGGAAAAGGACCACAGCATCCAAACAACCAAACTGTTGTTTTGGCGCAGATAGGTAATTTGGCCATGAATAATTATGAATAATTGCTTAGGGCAATTATTAATCAGATGAATAATTTTATGTAAAAATTACCAAGTTTAGGGGCACCATCCTGTGGATTCCAGGAATACAATATAGCCAAATTGTTCAGTCTCAGTTTGTGTTTATGATTACCAGCCTGATAAGGCTGATATAATTAAACAAATGAAGGAATAAGTACTTACGCTGTGGACATTAATTGTACGTATCACTCTGAGTAATTCCAGACAACTTCTCTTTAAGTTAAGGGGACTTTATTTAGAAAATAGAAAATCCCATCTATTCTGAAACATGCAAAACTACTACAGATCTTAGAAAACAATAATAGGTGAACATTAAACACAATTAACATGAAATGAAATCAGTGAGAACAGCTGAGGTTTGGGTCAGAAAAGGAAGGGGTGGCCCTCACTCCAGGGAGCCCAAGTCACAGATAGCCTGTGGGACAATGGAGTTAAACTTTTCAGCTAACGCAGCCCGACTCTGCTGACGGAGTGATCAGGGAGCGAGAGAGAGAGAGAGATAGAGAGAAAAGAGAGGAAGGAAAAAGAAAGAAAGGTGTGATCTGCTCAGGATAAAACAGTTTCAAACAGCAATTTCAGCTCAGACTTATGTGTGCGGCGACGCAAAAATGAACAAACAGGTACAGCGTTTAAAAACACTTTAAACCAACAATGAACGAGGTCTAACTCGTTAAAACTCTATTTTCTCTATTTATCTCCGCCCAGACACAATTTTAGTATAAATGAACTGGTTCAGTCCTACTTTGCTTTGAAGGAGGTCCAGTCCACTAGGAGGAGAGAAAATTGTGTCCGTAGTTGAGCAAGAAACGGAAGAGTTATAAAAAAAACAACCTGTACAGGATTTTAAGGACCTTGTGTCCCAAATGCAGGCTGGATGGCCTGCAGGATCGACGTCTAATGAACTGTCTGTTATTATATCGCGCACCCTGGTTACGCAGACGGGGTGAGCACTTTGAAGTTTTGAAAAGAGTTCTTCCCCGGTCCAGCAGGTCAGAACAAAAGAGAATCTTCATCGGTGAGATGTCCTCTGTTCAGCAGTAGTTCATCCAAGAACTTTTGAGTGAGAACAATTCAAAATGGACGCGACTACTCTTATAGCCCCCTTTGGCCGTGATGTCATCGCCGATGTCACCGTGGGTGGTCATGGACCAATAGGAGTGTGTTGGGGGTCACTGCTAGGATTGCTGGGAAATGTGGTCTTCCAACAGTCTGTTCAGTTCATCTTATGATAAATGCAATCACAACACTGTTCATACAAAAACTTCTCCAAAGATGCTGAAACTGGTTTTTATTTAACTTGAAGGAAAAACTGAATTCAGAATTGAACCTGGTATCAGTTAAAGTTTAAGGGGCTTCTGAAGTAGCCAAACTCACATGTAAAAATATATGCAACATCCAAAATTTATGGTATTGTGAAGATTCAAGCTGTGATTGTAAAATATATGGATTAAGTCTGATGAAAACAAAAGCAGATACTTCTGTATGTAATTCTAGTCATTTTAGCAGAATTTTGTTTCTGGTTCAAGATTAATTCAATGCATAATAATTGTAAAGAAATAAAATAGACATACATAAATAAAGAGACATTTCACTGTATGTTTGAACTTGCACAAAAAGATTGTAAAACTTAATTTTAGCATGGTCATATCATAAGCATAAGCATGAGGAGCAAAAAACGTTGAATTCATTTCCTCCTGCGTTAGCAATGGTTATCTCCAAGGAAGAGCATTTAGCCCTTATCGCTTTGCATTAAAACGAACTCTCATGCAAGAAACTAATGCTAAAACTAATGCACATGAAAAAAACTGTTATCTGGATCACTGAAAAGTACAAAGTTAGAGGTTTGACAGCAGTATTAAATATCTGACAGATCCCTCTGCTCCTGAGAAAAAAGAATCATGGTGCCTCAGGAGCAGAGTTCATTCAGGAATGGCAGCAGGTGGGTCTGACTTTAGTAAAGCACCTGTGTGGCAAGAAGGGCAGCTAAGCAACTGCTTCTCCTTCTTACTTTGGGATATCTATTCAATTCAATTCAGTTTATTTATATAGCGCCAATTCACAACAGATGTCATCTCAAGGCACTTAACAAGAAGTCATTTCAATACAATTATACAAACATTCCAATCAGTTAAAAAGTTTCCTATTTAAGGAATCCCAGCAGATTGCGTCAGTCATTGGCGTGAGGTTGGGCAGATTTCCAACCACAGCAATCCTTCAGCAATCCCTCATACTGAGCAAGCATGTAGCGACAGTGGAGAGGAAAAACTCCCCTTTAACAGGAAGAAACCTCCAACAGAACCAGGCTCAGTAGGAGCGGCCATCTGCCACGACCGTCTGGGGGTTTGAGAAGACAGAGCAGAACACAGAAGGAACAGAAGATCCGATATAAGAGAACTTTCTATGTTACAGAAAGTAAAAAGTTGATAACAGGACACAGTGGATGTTCAGTTACTGAGAGGATCATCCCAGTCAATGCCCCCCGTCCAACAGGGCATTGCAGCCAAGCAGGATACCAGACCAGGTATATCTTCGATGGGGAGAAAAACACTGAGAGAAAACAAAGTTAACAGTCGAAATAACAGAATGTACTGTAATACAACTGGAGAGTCGCAGGAGAAAAGGAAGTAGCAGAGTGAAGAAAATTGGTAAGTCTGTCCTCCAGCAGTCTAAGCCTATAGCAGCATAACTACAGAGATAGCTCAGGATGACCTAAGCCACTCTAACTATAAGCTTTATCAAAAAGGAAAGTTTTAAGCCTGGCCTTAAAAGTAAACAGAGTGTCTGCCTCACGGACTAAAGCTGGGAGCTGGTTCCACAGGAGAGGAGCCTGATAACTAAAAGATCTGCCTCCCATTCTACTTTTAGAGATCCTAGGAACTACAAGTAAACCTGCAGTCTGAGAGCGAAGTGCTCTTTTAGGAACATATGGAACAATTAGATCTCTGATGTATGATGGAGCTTGATTATTAAGGGCTTTGTATGTAAGAAGAAGGATCTTAAATTCTATTCTGGATTTAACAGGGAGCCAATGAAGGGAAGCTAAAACAGGAGAAATGTGATCTCTCTTTTTAATATTCATCAGAACTCTTGCTGCCGCATTTTGGATCAACTGAAGGCTTTTAATGGCATTTTGTGGACTTCCTGATAGTAAAGAATTACAGTAGTCCAGCCTTGAGGTAACAAATGCATGGACTAGTTTCTCAGCATCACTCCTGGACAGGATGTTTCTAATTTTAGCAATATTCCGGAGGTGAAAGAAAGAAATCCTAGAAACCTGTTTAATATGGGATTTAAATGTCAAGTCTTGGTCAAAAATAACGCCGAGGTTCTTTACGTTATTACTGGGGGCCAATTTAATGCCATCCAGATGAAGTGATTGACTAATCAGTTTCTGTTTAAGAACTTCTGGTCCAAACACAGCAACTTCAGTCTTGTCAGAATTTAAAAGCAAAATGTTTAGGGTCATCCATGCTTTTATGTCTTCCAGACATGCCTGTAATCTACCTAACTGACTGGGTTCATCAGGATTTATGGATAAATATAGTTGTGTATCATCGGCATAGCTGTGGAAATTTATCCCATGCTGTCTAATGATTCTACCAATTGGAAGCATATATATGGTGAAAAGAATTGGTCCAAGGACAGAACCCATATCTAGAAAATCAGTTATCCAGAGAGGAATAGGTGAAGGGGGACGCTGCTCCCATATCAAAGGAATCAGTAGAGGTTGCTGTGTCTGACTACAAAGAGACCCCGGTATAGACCCAGAACCTGCTAGCGGGACTACGCATCCCTTCTAGCCTGAAAGCACCCTAGAATGCTAGATAATGTGATGGACAGTGCTGCTGGAGGGACATCGATGTCCTGCTTTCAAGCATGGGCCCTCATTTATCAACCGTACTTACACACGGATCTGTGCATAAGAACAATTTCACGCATTGTGTGGTATTTACTATCTTGTACTTGTGCGTAGAAATGTTCCTAAATATAAGAACAGCTCTGACCATGTGTATGCACAGCATCTAGTAATAGAACGGGGGAACTGCAACACTGAAACAGTTTTACTTTGACGGAATATTTTTCTCATGTTAAATTTTGGGGGTGATCATGCATGGACATCCTGTAAATCGCAATCTGGGGAGGGTGGGGGCCGTGTGAGGTGCTTTGCTTCAAGCGTTACTTCAGAAATCATGCTCGCCGGAAATAAAGCAGACGCAGAAAAAGAAGAACCATAACTACAAAGATGGATGACCTCGTCGGAGTGCAGATGCTAATCGTCGCTTAACAAGCTTTTGTTGCGATACAGCGGCAAAAGGCATCGCTGTTGGAGTTACTGTAGATAAGGCAAAGTTGTAGTAGGCAACGTAGTCTTGATGCTATCTATGTTTTCAAAAACAACAACAAAAACATTCCCAGCAGTCTGGATTTAAAGGGGCTATATGCAATTTTCTGAAATTTAAACTCGTGACTGACACCTGTGGCCAAAAAACGGAACTGCTCTTCCTTTCTCCTCGCTCTCGCAGCGCGCGCTCGTACACCGGTTGCTCTCAATCTTCGATCTTTTTCAGGCACTTGTCAGGGGTTTAACTTTTTTAGTCTTATGTGAAGTTACTGTTGGTGTCAAAGTTGTCCTTGGTCTCTTCTGTGTATTCGCACAATCCATTGAACTGCTTGCGAGTGCTGACTAGCGGTAGTGGCAGAGTGATCTGAAACATTTAAATGAACGCGCTTGACGTCACATCCGCAGACAGCGCGGGAAAAATCCGACCCGACAGAAAATAGAAAAAATTGGATACAGGCTTATAGGTGCACCCACTGTGAGCTGACAAGGTGTCAGTATGCTCATCAGGAGATGTTTGAGTCATAAATGGTCAAATAAAAAGGCTTTTGTTACAGTTATTTTGGGAAAAATGTTGCATATAGCCCCTTTAAATATGGCGGTCCTCTATTGTGTAGGCTGTAAATCCCTCCCCCTTCCCCCATGACGTAGTGAGTGCTTGGATAGCTCCGTTTTGGCCCCCCACAAGAGTGGTGCCAGAGTAGCACCCGTTTCTGGCTCTCGGAGCTGGTGCTCGGGGGAATCAAAAACAAAAATACCGGAGCTTAATCAGCACGGGAGCCTCAGTGGAAAAGGGCTAACGGATAGCCCTTTTCCACTGAGGCTTTTTTTACTTGTCACATCAAACGCTTCCGTTTAAAGACGATGTTGTTACACTTATAATTAAAATGTTTGCAAACTGTATGTGGAAACTGGATGGTCCTGCTTATTGATGCAGCAGGTTGTCGCTGTCTCCATGCATAGTGATGCCAGCCAAAGCAGTTTCTCTAATATCGCATGGCTGCACGCGTGTCAAATGTGGTGATCTGTGCACCCCCAGTAGAAGATCTGGCCCAGCTGTGAGCTGAGGGAAGTTTTAGTGTATTCAGTTTAATATTGAACAATTTTTTCCTTTATTTCTAACAGGAACCTCTCCACTGTCCATACCGCATTTACTGCCTCTGTCACTTTCTCCCAGGCAGTGTTCTTTTTTTATTGGTTACCCCTGAGCCGATAGAACCAAACAGAAATGCCTGGGACAAATTTTACTAATTTAATTATTATTTTCCTAAACGACAGACGGATGCCAAAATGAGCTCCTTAGCAGAGGTGATAAACTGATGAGATAAATAGTCCATCAAAGTAAAACAGTTTCAGTGTTGCAGTTCCCCCTTGCTATCACTAGAGGCTGTGCGTACGCATTGTCAGAGCTGTTCTTATATTTAGGAACATTTCTACGCACAAGTACAAGATGTTAAATACCACACAATGCGTAAAATTATTCCTATGCACGAAATATGCACAGATCTATGCGTAAGTATGGTTGATAAATGAGGGCCCTGGACCTTTTCCTCCAACCCAATCTTGGATGGATGGATGGATGGATGGATGGATGGATGGATGGACGGACGGACGGAAGAAAGGAAGGAAGGAAGGAAGAAAGAGCACTCCAATCAGACTTTGATTTCCTCAAATGCAAACCAAAAAAGTTCAAGCAAATCACTGATGTCTTTTATCAATAATTGATAACTGATTAACTGTTACTAAAGTAAAAAACATTCGAAATGCAAAAATCTGAAGCAGTTTTTACAGAACATCTCATGTGTGTTTGACAAAACATTTATGATCAGGGTTTGGCAGAGCCGGTCTATTAAAAACATAGGGAAACAGAAAAGAAAGCCTGAACATTCCAACATTTAACCACAAACTCTATACATCATCAGAGATGTCATCTCACAGACAGCTTGCCTGACGTGCCAAAAGAATATCACTGGTATTAAGGAGAAAGCTCAGAGCGAACATGCTAACAATGCAGAAAACTTGTCATCATCACAAAATAAAGCCTGAACGTGTTATCCAATATAGCTGCCAGAAAGAAAAACAATTAAAAACAAATGTAAGGTATTTCTCTTCCTTTAACTAAGCCAATATGGTTGTCTGGAAACACAATTTTGCCCACCAAGGCATCAAAAGCTAACTGCTAAGCTGACATCTATAACAGCAGCATATGTAGTATTATCTGAGTGTGTGGAGTCCCAGCCTAAGTCCTATGTACTTTACAGAATTGTCTGGTTTAGGGATAATAGAAAAATGTCTTAAGGAAGGTGAGAACATTGCCTTACCTAGTAGGATGTTAAATATTTAATGAAAACACCAGTAATCTCAGCACTGTAGGTTATTAGCATTTGCAGCTTTGCACAGAGCTTGTTAAAATCTTTGTGTAAACTTACTGCTTGTTAAAATCTTTGTGTAAATTTACTGTGGTCACTGAATGTGTAAACCTTTCAGCATCAGAAGAAGTTTCTGAACAAAGCTCAAACGTATCCCTATAACTGTGGGGATAAATCTGTGGCCTTTACAACTGTGTATCCCCAACTCTGCGTCTTGATGTTCCAGAGTCTCTCAATGAGCTGGAGGACCATGACCTGGATGCTCTGGTGGCTGATCTGGAGTCAATGCCAACTGCACAACAATGTTCCGCTCACAACGATACCCGCGACCCTACAGGAAATGAAACCTCACCACCTGCCATTTATCAGGAGTCTGAGCCTGTAGTGACCTTTCCTGTGGTCACCACACAGTCATCGAGAGCGGTGAAAATGGTAGGACTCAAAGGTTTCGCAACACAGAGCATATGCAAAATTATTCATAGCCCTGAAACTTTTTCAAACTTTGTTACATTACAGCTTCATTTGTTTGTTTGTTTGTTTTGGGATGCCCCCCGTGAGCATTTTTAGTTCAGAATATCTTAACATCTAAATGCTCTATTGCAGGGGTCCCAAACTCCCAGCTCGCGGGCAACTTCTGGCTCTACATCAAAAATATAATGCAATATGACCCTTTGGTTACAATTTTTTCATGGGTTGCATTAATTAATAACTGAATACTTTCCATCATTTTGTTATTTAACGGTGATGGAAAGATCTGAAGGCCTTCTATCATTTTGACAGACAACGATTCCCACCCCTAACAACTTGGTGAAGACGCGCAGACATTTTCAACGTTATACACAGAGTGCAGGTAACTAAATCAATCAGAAATAGATTCCCATGAGAGCATCTGAGCTTCAGCTCAGACCTGGACACCATGTTCAATGGATCTTGCTATCTGGGAGCTGAGTCGTTGGAGCACATCTGTGGTCGCTGCAGCTGGTCACAGATCATAGATCATAATCTTTTTTTACCAGTCAATTTTTAAAAAGCTAATCATAACAGATGTGCCATCACACACCGAGCAGATTAATTAATTAGGAACGTTTCACCTCCTGTGGCCTGTATGCTCCGCATGAACCTGCATAATGGAGGCAGAATCCGTGTTCTGTTTGCAGCCAAATTTTTGAAGTCAGGGAACATTTCTCCAATTGAAGTGATTAGACTTCTCTTTGAACAACTGCTTTTTTGATTGCTTCTGCGGAAGGACACAATTCATCAATCTGCATCAATGGTTAAGCTGCAGAAATCTGTCACCTCCGGTCTGTGCACGTTGCAGTCACAGATGCATTCCATGCCTCCGTAACTCTTCCTCGTGCTGTCAGCTCCCAGATAGCGAGATGCATTAAGTACAGTGACCAGGTCTGAGAGATGTTGCTCAGATGTTCTCATTGATATCTTTTTTGGATTGATTCAGTTACCTGTACTCTGTGCGTAATTGAACATGTCTGCGGGGTGTGAATTGCAATCGGTCAAAATCACTGATGGCCTTCAGATCTTTCTGTCACCATTTTAAAAACACAGTCAATTATAGAAAATATTCGGTTAATTCTCTTAATTCACTCTGCGCTTTGTCAGATCCCCCTTATCCTCTGCATGGTTCATCTACACTCGGCCCAATGTCCTTTTTAACTTTTTCTTTTAACTGTGTGTGTGCATGGGAGATGGGTTGGGGGGAGGGGGGTATAACTGTGACCATGCTTTTAAATCTGTGGGGGAGGGAAGGGAAGGTGGTTTTATGTGGGGTAATTTTAATCTGTAAAGCACTTTGTGATCCAACGTCTTGTATGAAAAGCGCTTTATAAATGAAGTTTGATTTGATTTGATTATAGTGAATATGCCATAATATAATATCTCCTCCCTGGGCTGCCACCTTATCGTGGTGGAGGGGTTTGAGTGTCCCAATGATCCTAGGAGCTATGTTGTCGGGGGCTTTTGCCTCCTGTTAGGTCCCTGTACGACCGGTGCCAGAGTTTGGTTCGCATTGCCGGCAGTAAGTCGGGCTTGTTTCCGGTGAGAGTTGGACTCCGCCAAGGTTGCCCTTTGTCACCGATCCTGTTCCTAACTTTTATGGACAGGATTTCTAGGCGCAGCCAAGGCGTTGCGGGAATCCGTTTTGGTGGCCTCAGGATCGGGTCTCTGCTTTTTGCAGATGATGTGGTCCTGTTGGCTTCATCGGAGCGTGATCTACAGCTTTCGCTGGAGCTGTTCGCAGCCGAGTGTGAAGCGGCTGGGATGAGAATCAGCACCTCCAAATCCGAGGCCATGGTCTTGAGCCGGAAAAGGGTGGGGTGCCTCCTCCGGGTCAGGGATGGGGTCCTTCCCCAAGTGGAGGAGTTTAAGTATCTGGGGGTCTTGTTCACGAATGAGGGAAAAATGGAGCGGGAGATCGATAGACGGATTGGTGGGGCATCTGCAGTTATGCGGGCGCTCTACCGGTCTGTCGTGGTGAAGAGAGAGCTGAGCCAAAAGGCGAAGCTCTCGATTTACCGGTCGATCTACGTTCCTACCCTCATCTATGGTCACGAACTCCGGGTGGTGACCGAAAGAACGAGATCACGGATACAAGCGGCTGAAATGAGTTTCCTCCGCAGAGTGTCTGGGCTCTCCCTTAGAGATAGGGTGAGAAGCTCAGTCATCCGGAGGGGGCTCAGAGTAGAGCCGCTGCTTCTCCACATCGAGAGGAGTCAGTTGAGGTGGCTCGGGCATCTGGTCAGGATGCCTCCTGGACGCCTCCCTGGTGAGGTGTTTCAGGCACGTCCCACCGGGAGGAGGCCCAGGGGAAGGCCCAGGACACGCTGGAGGGACTATGTTTCTCGGCTGGCCTGGGAGCGCCTTGGGGTTCCTCCCGAGGAGCTGGAACAAGTGGCTGGGGAGAGGGAAGTCTGGGTCTCTTTGCTTAGGCTGCTGCCCCCGCGACCCGACCCCGGATAAGCGGAAGAAAATGGATGGATGGATGGATGGATGCCATAATATGGAAGAAGATGAGAAGAAAGTGAGACCAAAATGTAACATTTTAGAATGCAAAACTCCACAAGGCGGAAAATTAACACTAAACGTCATCCTGCACCCACCCCCCATGAGAAAGTGGTGGTGGTGGTGGCAGCATCATGATGTGGGGACAATAGGGGAAGAACCCTGTTTCAGGCAGACTGAGGAGAAGGTTTACCTTCCAGCATGACTACAACAAACCACAAGAGATGTTAGAGACATATTTGAAAAAATACTTGTAATTGAGCTGAAAGGTTGTTCAAGAAAGCATTGACTGAATAAAAATGTGCACATTTAAAATGCTTTTATTTGTTATAAATCATGCCAAACATGTAATATTTTCCTTTCCACTTCAAAATTCTGTGCAACATTGTGTTGGTTTGATACACAAAATCCCCATAAAACACATTGTTGTTTGTGGTTGTCATCTGACAACATGAGAAAAAGTTGAGGAGGGTGAATGTGTCTTCCGCTGTTGTCATGATGTTGAAAGTTATTTATGCTTTCCAGAATGAGCCCCAAACAAAGGCGGATAAAATTAAAGTGGCTCTCGAGAAACTGAAAGAAGCCAAAGTGAGGAAGGTAAACTCAGCAGCCAAATGTGCCTCACTTCCACCCTGCAGTTATACAGTTCAAGTAAACCGAGAATTCTGCTCCTCATAGTTGATTATAAAGGTCCTGATGAGCGACGACAGCTCCAAGACTCTGATGGTGGATGAGAGGCAGACAGTCAGAGACGTTTTGGACCAGCTGTTTGAGAAGACACACTGTGAGAGCAGCATCGAATGGAGCCTGTGTGAGACCAATCCTGATCTGCAGATTGGTGAGACAGCTGTAGCATACACTAAACATTCAAGCTAAACACATGTAGGCACTCACTTAACAGTGTTTTCCGCAAATTGTTTCAGAAAGAGCCTTTGAGGATCATGAGTGTCTCGTAGAACCGCTGTCTGCTTGGAGTCGGCACAGTGAAAACAAACTCTATTTCTTGTCAACACCACAAAAGTACATGATGTTCACAGAGCCTCAGGTAAGTGACAAAGTTCTCTTCATGCAAAAAAAACCTGAACACATTCACTCAGTCAGTCAACTCTTACTTTTCCCAATGTGCAGGTTTTTTACATGTGGAAGAAGAAGAAATCTAGCGGGAGTGATATGAATAGTCAGGCCAGAGACCTTCTTATCAAGGTTGATTACCGTGATACCAAATTGGTCTTCTCTTCCTCGCTTATTCGCCAAGAATTACCTTGTACACAGTTTGTATTCCTTTTCGTTTGTGACAATAGGAACATTTTGGAGGTTCTGCTACTATTGTCCCGAACCTTGAGGGCATGTTATACCTAAAAGAAGATGGGAAGAAGGTTTGGAAACCTCGCTACTTCATGCTTAGGGCCTCTGGGATCTATTATGTCCCCAAAGGAAAAACAAAGGTATGATACATTAAGGACATGTTTTACCAGCCATGGTAAAAAGAACATATAGTCTCCTTTAATTATAGGGCTTTCATGTATCAACAGAAATTGAAACGATGTGTTCTTTTCTAGGTTCAAATAGTGGTTAAATCTCAAGTGTATAAAAACACACACAGACTTCCCAATGTCATTATTTACAACACTAAGAGGCAGCCACAGTAGAGCACCTCTGGTAAAAAATAAAAAATAAAAAATACTTAAAGTATTCTACTGCACCGCTTCTAAGTGATTTAAGAAGCAAAGTAGGGGCCAGGTGGTGCAAATTAGAAGCAGTGAACTAATCTTTCTAATTATCAGCAGATGGGCTGGAGCAAACAGATGTGTCAACACAATGCTAGGCAGGGAAGGCATCAGCAATCACCTTGGAGAGGCTTTTCTAAACTGTTTTAAGTTTATCACTGAGATACACTAAGATTATTAACAAGGGAAAACATTTAAGACAGCTAAAACTCTGATTAACGTTTTCAGTTGGCAAGAAAAATAAAACAGAATAAACCAGCATAACCTCGATTGACCGGATTGCATCTGAATACATAACAGGTTGTTGAAGAAGGCTCTTTGGACAGATGAAAAAGTAGAGATATTTGACCGTAATGCACAACACCAGGTTTGGAGAAACCTAAACACAGCAGATGGATAATAACATCATGCACCAACAGTTAAACATAGAGGTGGAGGGTTGATGATCTGGGCTTGTTTTGCAGCGACAGAACCTGATCCCAGACATCTGACTGACCACTAACCTGTCTGTACACTAAGCATTTTCTAGTCATGATGTGGACAGCTGTTCGACAGCTGTCTGATAGCTTAGCAAAAACTAGGTACGGCTACAGTGAAAAGTCCCCAAACATAACAACAAATCTACAACAGATTGGCTGAAAATGAAGAGTCGACTTGTTGCAATGAGCCAGTAAGAGAGCAGATTTGAAACCTGACTGAAATGCTGTAGTGGGACCTTAAGGGAACGCAGAGTGTAGAGAAGCAAACGCCATAAGAACTAAATGAAATGAATCACTGTTGCAAAGAAGAGTCAGCAACAATTTACTCGACAACAATGTGAAAGACTAATGAAGTCATATAGAAAACAACGACCAATAGTTGTTGCTCCAGTAGATGATTCTACACTCCACTGAACTGTACATAGTTTTTCAACTATAGCCTGACTTTTCTTAAATGAATAATTACAACCCAGAAACTGTTGAGTGTTTTTGCACACTTTGACCTTTAAGACTGAACTAATTTTAGAACCTGGAACAGAGCCGATCTTTTTGAAGTGCTTATGTGTAAAATGTAGAACCAATAGAGAGTGTGGCTTTTTTATACTATGACTATGTTTGGCGCTCTGAAATAATTTTCTTTAGAACTGTGTTTTTAGAAAGCAAGTGCAAACACTCAGTTAACCCCCACATCCAAAATTATTTTTCAAGTTGCTTGAAAAAAAGATAAGGATTCATTTTAAAAGTAACTCTTGGTGTGAAAAAGCTTCAGCCTTTATTTATGCAAACAACTGAGCAACTGCGATGAGCAAATATTTGAAAGTCGTACATTAGTTAATTTAGATTTTGAAAAAAAGAATCTGTCCTACTTTCCATTGAAATTAACAAGATTGACCTTCATTTGACTCAGAGTATCTGAGATGGATTGACCATTTGTCCCATGTTTCCTGACCACCACTGCCCGCTCGAGATTGTTATCAGTCCTTTCCAAAGTGTCAAGTAACAAAGTACAAATACTTCGTTACCTTACTTAAGTAGAAATTTTGGGTATTTATACTTTACTGAAGTAATTATCTGTGTGCCTACTTTTTATTTCTACTCCTTACATTTTCACGTAATTATCTGTACTTTCTACTCCTTACAGTTTAAAAATAGCCTCGTTACTCCTGTTTCATTAAGTCTTTTATTAAGAAGAGACACAAAAAAACTATCTGAAAAATGCGCCAACTGGATAGAAATTGACTCGTCTGGAAATCTGTTCCAGATAAGGGGAGCATAGAAAGTGAAAGCTGCTTCTCCATGTTTAGTTCTGAGTCTAGGGATGTTTAGTAGGCTAGAGTTGGAGGACCTGAGTGGTCTTCGTGGTTGGTACCATGACAACAGGTCTTCAACATATTTTGGTGCTAAGCCATGTAATGATTTATAAACTAGTAGGTGTATTTTGAAGTCTATTCTCTGAGCTACAGGGAGCCAGTGTAAGGACTTTAGAACTGGGGTGATGTGCTCTACTTTCCTGGTTCTAGTGAGGACGCGAGCGGCAGCGTTCTGGATCAGCTGCAGCTGTCTGATTGACTTTTTAGGCAGACCTGGGAAGACGCTGTTGCAGTAATCAATCCGACTAAAGATAAACGCATGGATGAGTTTTTCTAGGTCCTGTTGCGACATCAGTCGTTTAATCCTAGAAATGTTCTTCAGGTGATAGAACGCTGACCTTGTTATTGCCTTTATGTGACCCTGGAGGTTCAGGTCAGAGTCCATTACTACACCTAGATTTCGAGCCTGATCAGTAGTTTCTAGCTGTATTAACTGAAGCTGTGTGCTGACTATTGATCGTTCCTCCTTGGGTCCAAAAATAATTACTTCAGTTTTGTTTCTATTCAGCTGGAGAAAGTTATGGCACATCCATTCATTGATTTGGTCAATGCATTGATTTAGGGTAGTGTTTCTCAAACTTTTTTTATCATTCCCCACTTTGGACAAAGGAGCATACACAAGCCCCCCATGCTTTTATCGCCCCAACAGAATGGTGACCACGTCTGATTTTTAAAGTGTTTTATTTATTTAAATACCCGAGTTAGTCTACAAGTTTTTAAGGGTATAAATTAGTTGTAAAAAGGGGTTGCGCACTGGTATAAAACCGGCTCAGAAATATATGCTGTTAGTAGTTGCTACATGTAGAACTTCAGCTCACAGTTGGAGAAAATAAAAGTTGTAGTTTTATCACAAATGCAAAGCTTACAAAAATACAAAATTAAATGAAAAAAATTAAATAAAGAGCAAGATACTCATCCCTGTATTTCCTCCGTGGTTGACCGTGTGACTTCTCTGACTCTGAAACGTTCCCTGATCTTTTTAGATATTTGTACATTTTGTAGATGGAATCTCTGATAATGCGGCTACTTCAGCTTATTTTGTTCTACTGCGATATTTTCCAACGTCAAACTCCCAGCCCGATGTTCCAGGTCCCGGTTCTGTTTACAATGATGATCACAATAGCTAATTTATTTCAGTGTGTTTAATTTTGTGAGAGGGGGGAGCTGGTTGATTTAATTTACAGTGCAGTAAAACATTCACAACGACAGAATCTAGGGGGGAAAAACTATTTAAATCCCATTGATGTCACGCCCCACCTGCAATACCTCTGCGCCCCACTAGTGGGGCTCGCCCCATAGTTTGAGAAACACTGATTTAGGGTTTGAATGGGTTAAGAGTCACCTGGTGACATTGTAATGTAGAGCTGAGTGTCATCCGCGTAGTTATGGTAGCTAATGTTACTGGTTGCTATAATCTTGGCTATTGGGAGCATGTAGATATTAAATAAGAGGGGCCCCAGGATGGAGCCCTGGGGCACCCCACATGCGATTTCTGTTCGTTCTGATGAAAAGTTTCCTATTGAAACATAGAAGTCCCTGTTCTTTAGGTAAGCCTCGAACCAGTAGTGTCCCAGAGAGTCCAACCCAGCTCTCCAGTCATTCCAATAATATATCATAATCAATAGTGTCAAATGCTGCACTGAGGTCCAACAGAACCAGCACTGTGATTCTACCACAGTCTGTATTTATGCGGATGTCATTGAATACTTTGACGAGGGCAGTCTCGGTGCTTTGGTGAGCACGGAAACCAGACGGAAAAACATCAAAACGGTTAGTCATTGTTAGGAAGCTATTTAACTGCTGAAACACCTCTTTTTCAATAATCTTACTGATGAATGGAAGACTAGAGATTGGCCTGTAGTTCTGCATTAACGTGTTGTCCAGATTTCTCTTCTTTAGCAGTGGTTTAATAACTGCTGTTTTTAAAGCCTGAGGGAAGACACCTGATAGCAGGGATGAGTTCACTATTTGAACAAGATCAGACCCAATAACAGGAAGAACTTTCTTTAGAAAAGCTGTGGGTAGGATATCAAGATTGCAGGGGTCTGCATAATCTTATCTGTGCTGAGTTTGTAAGACTTTTGGTGATACTATTCTTAATACAAACCACTTCAGCCAGGACAAAGCATACATATGTTGCTGAGTTCAACATGTAGGTGGTACAGACTCTGGCAAATGCAGCATTACAATATTTATAGGCAACTAGTCATCATATCTTCCACTCAATGAAACTCTTATTAATGCTCAGTAGTCCACATATGGTTCTTTAATGTAATTACATTGCACTAAAGTGAATACATTTTTAATTGACATATATGCAGCTCAAACAGGTAGCCTAGTGTATCCCAAATGTTTCAAAATTAACATTTTTATATTACAGCCTTTCTTTTTTGGGGGGAGGTGTGGCTTACGCTTTATTCTTTAATGTCATTTTTTAAATTACATTACTTTTAGTTTTATACTTTTTTATAAGTAGTTTTGAATCCAGTAATTTTTTACTTGAGTAAAAAACTTGACTTGATACTTCAACTTCTACAGAAGTCTTTTTAAACCCTATTATCTATTCTTCCACTTGAGTATTGAATGTGAATACTTTTGACACCTCTGGTCCTTTTCCATCCCCTGTTAATGCAAGGCAGGGTAAATTTATTTGTATAGCACACTTTCAACAACAAGGCAATTCAAGGTGCTTTGGGTGATTAGGGGATAAAATAAAAGCAGCAATAAAACAACAGTAAAAGCCTAAAACACAAGATTAGAGACATATTTTAAACATGACATCACAGCTATTATTGATTACTTACTCAAAGGCAGCTCTAAATTTAGTTTTTAGCCTTGATTTAAAGGAACTCAGTGTTTCAGCAGCTTTGCAGTGGCCTGGAAGTTTGTTCCAGATGAGTGGTGCATAGAAACTGAAAGCAGCTTCTCCATGTTTGGTTATAATTATAAGAATGATTAGTAGACTAGATGGAAGACCTTAGTAGTCTGGGGGGTTGGTATAGTGACAACAGATCTGCAATATACTTTGGTGCTGAGCCCTTCAATGATTTATAAACTAGTTAAAGTATTTTTAAGTCTGTTCTCTGACCTACAGGGAGCCAGTGTAAGGACTTTAGAACTGGGGTGATGCGCTCTACTTTCCTGGTTCTAGTGAGGATGTCAGCAGCGTTCTGGATCAGCTGCAGCTGTCTAATTGACTTTCTAGGCAGACCTGTGAGGACGCTGTTGCAGTAATCCATCCGGCTAAAGATTGATGCGTGATCATTGGTCCTTTAATCCTAGAAATGTTTTTCAGGTGATAGAAGGCTGGCCTTGTTATTACCTTCATATGACCCTGGAGGTTCAGGTCTGAGTCCATTACTACAGCTAGATTTTCGGCATGATTAGTAGTTTTTAGTTAAATTAACTGAAGCTGTTTGCAGACATTTGATCGTTCCTCATTAGGTCCAAAGATAATTACTTCTGTTTTGTTTCTTTTCAGCTGGAGAAAATTTGACACAGCCATCCATTGATTTGCTCAATGCAATCACTAAGGGTTTGGATGGTTTCAAAGTCACCTAGTGACATTGTAATGTAAAGCTGAGTGTCATCTGCATAGTTATGGTACCTAATCTACCTAATATTGGTTGTTACAATCTTAGCTAGTGGGACCTAGTAGACTTAAATAAGAGGGGGCCCAGGATGGAGCCCTGACGCAATCCACATGTGATTTCTGTTGGTTCTGATGAAAAATTGTGTGTTGACACAAAGAAATTCCTGTTTCTAAGGTAAGACTCAAACCAGCCAAGTACTGTACCAGAGAATCTGACCCAGCTCTCCAGTTGTTTCAATAATATATCATGATCAAAAGTGTCAAATGCTGCACTGAGGTCCAAAAGAACCAGTACTGTGGTTCTACCACAGTCTGTATTTATGAGGATGTCAATGAACACTTTGGCGAGGGCAGTCTCAGTGCTGTGGTGAGCGCAGAAACCAGACTGGAAAATATCATTATGGTTGGTCATTGTTAGGAAGTTTTTCAACTGTTGAAACATAGCTTTTTCTATAACCTTGCTGATGAATGGAAGATTAGAGAATGGCCTGTAGTTCTGCATTAACATGTTGTACAGGTTCTTCTTCTTTAGTAATGGTTTGATAACTGTTGTTTTTAAAGCCTGGGAGAAGACACTAATGGATAAGATCTTAATGTAATTTAGACAGTTCATTAGTGGTTTGAATATACTGCTGCTTAACCCAGCTGACATATAAACATCAATGTCATCAGCAAACAATAAAAAATGCTTCCTAAAAATAGATATGGAGGGCAATAAAAAATGAATGATGGACCCAATATATATCCACGAGGAATTCCAAAATTGACTGGCAAACATTATTACTGATCAAACAGTTACTAATAGCATACTTGTAAAACTTGTAAAGCTAATTAACTCAGACAAAAAAAAACAACTGATAAGTTGTTTCCCTTACTTTGCTGGGTTTATGTTGTTGAATAGCAGTTGGGTCATTTTAACCAAACAATGGGTAAAACATCTTGACTCAGTTTGTTGTATGACAGGGGAGACGAGAAGCCATCATCCATCCATTTTCTGTACTCGTCATTCCTATGCACGGTTGTGGGGGGGGGGGCTGGGGCCTATCTTTAGCTGTCATGGTGCGAGAGGTGGGGTACACCCTGGACAGATCGCCAGTCCATTGCAGGGCAACACAGAGACACACAGGACAAACAACCATGCACACACACACACTCATACCTAAGGGCCGTTTGTTTAGAGAAACCAATTTAGTCATGTTTTTGGACTGTGGGAGGAAGCCAGAGTACCCGGAGAGAACCCACACATGCACAGAGAGAACATGCAACGTGCAGAAAGACCCCAGGCTGGGATTTGAACCCAGGACCTTCTTCCTGCAAGGCAACAGTGCTACCAACTGTGCCACTGTGCAGCCCACGAGAAGCCATTTTAGCATAAATTTAAATGTCTTAATCGTAGGAGCTGTGCATATATTAAGGGCCAAACTATTTAATAACTCTGAGGAATCCATTGTCAAAAATGTTACGCTGGGCTGAGTTAATTATTTAAGTTCACCATCAAGTTTGTTAACTTAAGATGTATTTTTGCTGCTAGGTAGCTAGCACAGGCTAGTGCTAGCTGTGATTAACATTAACTACGACCAAAGAACTCTTCATTAGGTCAATACAGATAGGTAACATTTTAGACCGTACTAAAAGCTACTTTAACTATGAATTTTGCGATCCAAATTCAGCTCTGTGAAATTACAAGAAATAAGCTGATATATAAATAATTATATGGATAAAACTGTTTAGTAAATTGTTTACAAATTCAGGTTATGGGTGATTCCTTCAGACCAATAATGTTTAAAGAACTCATTCACTTTAGCCCCATTTTTTAAAAAGAGAACCTGATCCAGTATGCTGATTCAAGCAAATGAACTATCCCTGTTGTGTTGATTTAACCAATCAAAATTTAAACCAAGCCTTTGTAATAAAAAGGCCACATTGGGTTATTAAACCCAGCAGTTTTTAAAGGGTATCTGGGTGTTTCAATGTATTCCCACATGATCATAGAATCATCCTTATGAGTAGAAATATACCATCTGTTAAAAAATATATCGTGACACTAGAGAAAATTACATAAGTTGTTGGAAAATGACTGAAGCTCAATGCAAGGTAAAAGATAAAAATAGAAGTCAGTCAAAATGCTTCCCCTAATGATCATTTTCAGGAAGTTACTAGACTTTGACTGTGCACCAACAGCCCCGTGTCTGATAGTGATGGTAAGTGTGTCAACATTCTTCGCATCTGTTGAGAAAGGAAATAGGAAGAAAAGTTGAAAGACACAAAAACAGAAATGTTAACAGAAGCTTGATTCTAATCCTTCTTTCTTTTAAATGTGAATAAACAAATGACCTTTGTAGTGGAAGAATTGTAATGTTCTGTTCTATGTAGTTCACATACTGATAGTTACTATGTGTCTCTTCTTTATGATATGGGGACCAATCTGATTATGTGACACTGTATGAATTTAGGTCAGGTCAAACCTGCTGATTCAGACTCTTACAGCCTGGGTTGGCATGGCAACACTCTGTAACATCTAAGAACGTCCTGACATACATTGATTATGCTTCTATATCAAATCTTCTACGCCTAATGAGTCAAATGCCTACCGACTGAGAAATGGGTTGTTTGTAATGTCATAGGTGATAGACTCTTGATTACTGAACCTATATAATCCTGTGTCTTGTTTTGGAAGGCAGGTCAATATAGCAAATTCTCTCTGTTGACTCTGTACCTCCTTGTGTTGATCAACCAAGTCTGTATTAAAACCTCCGAGAAGCTGAAGGAATCTCTTTCATCTCTTTTATTAAAGAACTTCGACAACACCTTGCAAAGAACAGGTAAAGGATCAGTCTTCAATATGATGCATACCAGAAAAAGTATCATAAAGAAGTTACTGTTCTTTACAACACTTATGTTAATTTGCTTTTAGGTTTGAGTTTTTTTCACAATCCTTGCTAATGTATTACTTTATATTTCATTTATTTAATTTAGATTTAACACTGAATCCTACTTTCAAATGCATACTGCAGGCTTAAAATTATTCAGCCCTCCAAACAGGATTCTTAATAAGGGCACGTGTTTGCAAATCAGGTGTGGTCTCAGGCTCACCTGATGCAGCCAATCCTGGGCTTCATTAGTCTCATCAGGTTTTCTTGAGGCGGAACAACTTTAATACTGTAACATTTCAGTGCTTGTTAGACATATGGCTATCAAGTATGGAGTTAAATCAGGACCATAATGTTTGGGTATTTGAAAGAAATATTTGAAACTGAAAATATGTAAGCTGAAAATGAAAGTCAAGTTTTTATTGCGAACTTTGAAAAACAAAAAATTGGGTTCAAAATCAAATGAAATGGTATTGAATGTTTATATTAATTGAAATTTTAATGGTATTCTTTTTTTTATAATTTTCTGAATAAACTTTAATTCAAAAGGTTCAGTATTATATATTTTTTCAAGTTTAGGAATTTTTTCCCCTCAAGTTTCAGATTTTTCTTCCAGCTTCAGATCCTTTTTCTACACTTTCAGATTCCTGTTTTTCAGTTTCAAACTTTTGGCCCTGATTTGGCATGGTGGGCAGGGCTACACGAGAGGGGAGTGGAATCATGAGTGGCAGCCTGGTGGCAGCAGAGTGCAGGAGGGTGAAGACGTTCCCTCTATCATGTTGCCTTCAGGAAATGTGGGAATGAGCATAATCTATCAAACACCACCTGCACTGTATTATAACATGATTGGTAAAGAATACATCAAGCGTAACCACTAAAGCTCAGTTATTAAAGCTGTTTCAGTCAGTACTGTGTACACATTATGCTGTAAGAGTGATCAATTATGGGCAGTTTTCCCAACCACTAAGTCAGAAATTGACATTGTCCATGTCCCCAAAGTACCGTGCATTGTACCGGGCAGGTTGTACCTCACTGAAAGATGGCGTGCAATGATCTCTTGTGCAAAAATCTGTTCCGCTGAAATATTCTGTTCCCCGTGTGTCGGGAGCGCCCCTGTCCCATGGGCCATATAAACAACACATACTGAATTATGCTGTTCCCCTTTATCCATCCATCCATTTTTTTCCGTTTATCCGGGGTCGGGTCGCGGGGGCAGCAGCTTAAGCAAAGAGACCCAGACTTCCCTCTCCCCAGCCACTTGGTTCAGCTCTTCGGGAGGAATCCCAAGGCGCTCCCAGGCCAGCCGAGAAACATAGTACCTCCAGCGTGTCCTGGGCCTTCCCCTGGGCCTCCTCCCGGTGGGACGTGCCCGAATCACCTAACCAAACCAGGGATGCATCCAGGAGGCATCATAACCAGATGCCCGAGCCACCTCAACTGACTCCTCTCGATGTGGAGAAGCAGCGGCTCTACTCTGAGCCCCCTCCGGATGACTGAGCTTCTCACCCTATCTCTAAGGGAGAGCCCAGACACTCTACGGAGGAAACTCATTTCAGCCGCTTGTAACCGTGATCTCGTTCTTTCGGTCACCACCCAGAGTTCATGACCATAGATGATGGTAGGAACGTAGATCGAACGGTAAATCGAGCCTTTCGGCTCAGCTCTCTCTTCACCACGAAAGACCGGTACAGCGCCCGCGTGACTGCAGACACCCTACCAATCTGTCTATCGATCTCCCGCTCCATTTTCCCTCATTCGTGAACAAGACCCCCAGATACTTAAACTCCTCCACTTGGGGAAGGACCTCATCCTCGACCCAGAGAAGGCACTCCACCCATTTCCGGCTCAAGACCATGGCGTCAGATTTGGAGGTGCTTATTCTCATCCCAGCCGCTTCACACTTGGCTGCGAACCGCTCCAGCAAAAGCTATGGATCACGTTCCGATGAAGCCAACAGGACCACGTCATCTGCAAAAAGCAGAGACCCGATCCTGAGGCCACTGAAACGTATCCCCTCAACACCTTGGCTGTGCCTAGAAATCCTGTCCATAAAAGTTATGAACAGGATCGGTGACAAAGGGCAACCTTGGTGGAGTCCAACTCTCACTGGAAACAAGCCCGACTTACTGCCGGCAATGCAAACCAAACTCTGGCACCGGTCGCACAGGGACCTAACAGCCCGTAACAAGGGGCCCGGTACCCCATACTCCCGGAGCACCCCCCACAGGGCTCCCAGAGGGATGCGGTCGAACGCCTTCTCCAAGTCCACAAAACACATGTAGACCGGTTGGGCGAACTCCCACGCACCCTCCAGGACCCTGCTGAGGGTGTAGAGGTGGTCCAGTGTTCCATGGCCAGGTCGAAAACCTCATTGTTCCTCCTTGATCCGAGGTTTGACTATCCGTCCGACCCTCCTCTCCAGAACCCCTGAATAGACCTTACCAGGGAGGCTCAGAAGTGTGATCCCCCTGTAGTTGGAACACACTCTGTGGTCCCCTTTTTTAAATAGGGGGACCACCACCCCGGTCTGCCAATCCAAGAGAACTGCCCCCGATGTCCACGCAATATTGCAGAGCTGCGTTAATCAGCACAGCCCCACAATATCCAGAGCCTTGAGGAACTCCGGCCGAATCTCATCGACCCCCGGAGCCTTGCCTTGTACCTATCAGCTGATTCAGGGGTCCCACAGGCCAAAAAGACCCGATAGGACTCCTTCTTCAGCCTGACAGCATCCCTTACCGCCAGTGTCCACCAGCGGGTTTGGGGGTTGCCGCCGCGACAGGCACCGACCACCTTGCGGCCACAGCTTCGGTCAGCCGCCTCGACAATGGAGGCGCGGAACATCTGCGGACTGTCTGCCTAGGATAATTGGGACACTCAAACCCCTCCACCACGATAAGGTGGCAGCCCAGGGAGGGGTATTCCCCTTTAATGTTGCTAAAACGATGCTAAAACGAGTTTTACATTTTTTTAAGAAGAAATCGGCGATTAAAACAAACACGAAACTGTGTAATAGTAAAAAAAACAGAAGACCAGTTTTATTTTTATTAATTTATTTACTGGAAGCTTAATAAAGTAACAACTTTGACATGACTGTCTGTCATCATGCTGTGAAGATGGTCGGATCCGCCTCTCTGGCTGTAGTGCTCGCTCCTGAGACACAGAGATATAGGAAATGTCAATTTCTGACTTATTGGTAGGGAAAACTGCTCATAATTGATCACTCTAACAGCATAATTTGTACACAGCACTGACTGAAACAGCTTTAATAACTAAGGTTTAGTGGTTACACTTGATGCATTCTCTACCACTCATGTAATACTAGCCAACGCCCCGCCCACCACGTCAAATCAGGGCCAAAAGTTTGAAACTGAAAAACAGGAATCTGAAAGTGTAGAAAAAGGATCTGAAGCTGGAAGAAAAATCTGAAACTGTAAAGAACTTTTTTGACATTAATTGGAAAGATCTGAATCTGAAAAAACATAATCTGAAACTGAAGGAAAGAAAATTCTTAAACTTATTAAAAAAATATAATACTGAACATTTGAATTAAAGTTTTGTTCAGAAAATTACTAAATAAAAATACCATTGAAATTTCAATTAATATAAACATTCAATACTATTTCATTTTATTTTGAGCCCAATGTTTTGTTTTTCAAAGTTCGTAATAAAAACTTGACTTTTGTTTTCAGCTTACATATTTTCAGTTTCAAAATTTTATTTCAAATACACAAACATCAGGGCCCTGATTTAACTCCATAATCAAGAAAATTGTTTATTACATCCAAAGAAGAGATCCTTGCCTTGTACAGACAAGAAAAAAAAAATACACAAAGATAGCAAAGGTCCTGAATGTTCATGGAGATACAACTGAAAGTATGAAGATTTTTTTATATTTTTCATAATTATTATTATTTTGTTATTTTTGTTGCTTGGCCTGTCTGGCAGTGTGGTGCTTAGAATTGATGTCTGAGTACCAAGTAGAAGCTCAACAGATTTACTTTCACAAGTGGAGCATTACGGCTTCACTATGGTACTCCAATTGATATATGTGTAAGACATCTTTATTAGAAATTGCTGTGGGATTTTTTTTCTGATATTATGGACACGGAGACAGAAAATAAAGGGGTAAAAAGAAAGAAAATGAAGAGAGGTAGGAAAACAAAATTAAGAGGGAGAGGGTGAGTTGAAGAAGATGGCAAAGAGAGGGGAAGAAAAACTATGATAATATAAACCAAATAATTAAACTGAGAACTACACAACCACAACCCACAAATAGATATATAAATACAACAACAGCATCACTGAAAAGCTCATGGTCCCAATTATTCCAAGATCTAGTTGTGCTAACCTTAGCCCAAGAATGCATCTGTAAACACCAGAATCCCCACACCTGTGTTTGTGTGTATGAGCACGCTGGTGCATATAGGGTTTCTCCATACAAGTGTTCAATAGTTGGTGTGAGGAGCCATCGATCTGTCTCCCAGGAATCGACGGAGACACGAATGAGATCAGAGCCATAGACATTCAAGGGACCCCCAGAGCACAGGAGCCCCAGCTGGACAAACGCAGGGCTGACTGCACCCCACAAGAGAGGAGCAGAGGAGAGCCCCGGGGGAACATCCAGCAGCTACAATACAGGGGCCCCTGGGGACCACAGGAACGAGCTCGTAGGCTCTGCCTGCATCACCAGGCAGATCCAGCCATGGACCCAGAGACCTGAAGCCCAAGGCCGCCCCACCTACCCCAGCGGGGAACCGACAAGGGATCAGCTAACAGGGGTCCCCTGTCACCGCCAGGCCGCAAGCGCCATGGTCAGCTGAATGGCAACATGCACCGCCGCCACCCCGGACCAATCCCCACAGCCGACATCCCAATGCCCCCTCCACCCCATGTCACGGCGCCACACCAAAGTATGCAGATTTAAATGTAAAGGAAAAGTGGCTACACCACCCAGGTGCAGGAGAAAAAGAAAGCAATCACCGACTGCTAAGTGATGATCTGGGGCTGCTGTGATTCTACTGGCAGTGCTAATAATTCCACTGGCAGTGCTAATAAATCCAAAGAGTGAAAAGAGAAAATGTATTAAAATGTACAGAAGACTTCCCAAGACACTAGAGTGGCTCTTGTAGTCGCCTGATTTGAACTGTTTTGAAAATATTTGGTGGGATTAGAAAATTTGCAACACACAAACCCAAGAATATTTATTAGGCATTTTCTCATGAGGAGAGGGGTAAGATTCCTCAGAATTTTACAAGGTGGTGTCTGACCATTAATCATGATTGCTGCAGGTTATAACAGCAAAAAGGTGCTCCAATAAGTACTAAAGATGCTTGTCATGAAGCGGTTTAATGATTTAGAGAAAACAATCACCATAAAATGCTGTCTAGCATATAAATTGAAGAAACAACTTCGAATATTAGTCTGGCTATTTAAATACAGAAGCAAACAGCAGCTAGTTTTTATATTTTGCCAATGAACTTAATTTACAGCAGGGGGTGAATAATGTTCCATATAGCTGCATGTCTAGCCAAGTTTTTAGCAATGTACACGTTAAGCATTTCTGATCCTCTCTCTCTCTTCAAGACTTCCACTGACCTCGCGTGTTTTATTCGCTTTGAAAAAGTCAACGTCTACACAACCACCAGCTACAAACAGAAATATAGAGCTCCCACAGACTTCTGTTTCCTGTTAAAGGTGAGTTGCAGTTCGGGCTTCAAAGAGCTATTTCCTTTTTACTCTAAGCAGTCTTTCTCTATGACAAGTACTTTGATAATGTACTGGGGAAATATATATTTTGTCCAAACATTAAAACTATTCTCTTGAGGAGACATCAACTGACTGTAGTGATTGACATGAGATGATTTCCAATGACAGCAGCTGCCATATCAGCAGTCAAGGATAATAAAGGCAGGTTTATGACCAGCATCATACAATGTGTTTGTGACCACCACTTGTTGTTGCATAGTAGACGTGTTGAATTCAGGGTTGCAGCAGCTCACAGATGGTTGTATTTTTAGCTCCTGTCTGACTTCTTGAAGGTGCACATGTGGAAACAGGCAACGTGAAAGAGGAAGATTGTGAACAAAACAAGGAAGAGCTAAGGTGGTGCCCTAAACCAGAGTGAGCAGAGGTGGTTCTGTGGTTTCAGCTCGAGAGATCAGAGAGGGAAGGGCTGGTTACAATAGCCTACTCAACTTAGAAGGTGATCCAGATATATTGTTTGGTTTGACAGTACAACAAATACAGTATAGCTAGATAGGCTATAGATAGGCTACTCGCAAAATATATATATATATATATAGAAAAAAAAACGATTCCCGCTGTTTCAGTTTTAGTGCGCCTACACTGCCCTCTGCTGGCTTTTTTTGTACCACTCGTTTAAGGAAAAAGGAAACAATTTCCTTCAGCTTCACATATTATGCTATCAAAGCATAATAAAATGAGCTCATGTCTATGTAACTCTCAATAAAAAATGTCAACGGTGACAGCATGTTTATCTAAGCATGACCCAGTTTGGAAAATAACAGGCCTGTACCAGGATCTTCGGGTTCCAGTCATTTCATCAAAGGCAGGCACATTTGCTGGCACCTCTGGTAAAGATGTGTCAAAAGTCTTAACATAAATCAATTGTTTACTGTGGTTTAATCTCACAATACCAAATTGCTACAAACCCAGTCTTTCGTTTGAATAGATTTATTCAGTTAGAGGACAAAAATCTAATCTAAAACATATCTGTTGGCATAAAAGAGGGATCTTTCACCATTGTGACCCCCCCCCCCCCCCCCCCTAATCTTTCTAGATCACCCAGTCTTGCGCAATCATCTCCTCAACTCACCATGCAGATTTTGGTGAACCATTTCTGTGTTGATTTGGCCGCATGTTTTGGGTCATTGTCTCGCTGAAAGGCTCACTGATTACATTTTTTCAGCTTACTAGAAGAGTCAATCAGATTTGTACTTGAAGTGTCCTGGTTTTCCAAAGAATTCATGCCATGTGCTCTAACAACTGTCCCCGGGACTTTGGGAGAGAAACAGGCCCACAGCATCACAGATCTTCTTAACAGGGGACATGAAGTGCTTTTCAACGAATGAGTGTTTGCAACTGAAAATGTTTAATCATAGTCTTGTCTGATCAAAGTTGAGGTTCAGTAGAGCTTAACAAACTCTACATGATTACATCTGTGGTGGAAGGACAGAAAGTCCTTTTTTGTGGCATGTCTCCAAAACAGTTAGTTGGCATGTAGATAGGGTCTGCTAGTTGTTCTGGAGACTCTGTGACCCCCAGATTCCACTCCAGCTTTCAGACAGTGACTTTTGAAGAGTTGTTCCCCTCCCTTGCTGCTCATTGTGTGTGGTGACAAGATATCATACTTGACCATGTATTAATTAAAAACAAAAACACACAATTCAGTTGCTTTTATTTTAAATTGAGCCTCAATTGATTTTGTTAAAAACAATTATTTGCTAAAGTGATATTTATACCCCACTATAACAATGAACAGAAGTTTAAGATTGTCGATTTCAATGTGGGATTATGCTTCTGCAATAAAATAAAAAAATGTAGGCTACTCAAATGCTTTTCTCTGTCTTTGATTTTTTTTTTCTAAGCATCCCTGCATCCAGAAGGAGTCTCCTTACATCAAGTTCCTGTGCTGTGAAGACAAACACACGCTTCTGCTTTGGGTCAACTCCATCAGAATAGCAAAGGTCAGATTCAGCCCTGCGTACAATGCAACCGCCACTCACTGAAATGTGAATTGTGCTGAGTTTACAGATGTGTGTCCTCTCTGTGTATTCAGTATGGTGTTGCTCTGTACAAGAACTATCAAGCTGCGGTGAATAGAGCATCCGTTCTGCAAATTCCCCAGTCTGCAGCAAACAAAGGTGAGAGCCCAGGAATACACAAAAACAATAAATAGTGGGGCAAATAAAACATTGGCAGCCACCGATTGTGCAAGTTATCCCATTTAAAAAGATGAGCGAGGTCTGTAATTTTCATTATAGTAACACTTCAACTGTGACAGACAGAATATGAAAAAAAAATCCAGAAAATCATATTGTATAATTTTTTAAGAATTTATTTTAATTCTAGAATTGCGCTGCTCTGGATTCTAGAATTGCCCTGTTCTAGGTGGCTGCATGTTGGAGTGGCCCTGTTGGTCATATATTGAGTTTTGTTTTTTCGGACGTTGGTTCCTCTATTTTCTTGAGGAAGATTGCATTTTTTGGACCTGTATACTTTCTAGTTTTTGGTGCTATGAAGCTGGAAGGAGTTTTGCTGTTAATCTTTCACTTTTTGATAACTTGTTATGATGCGTAGCCATGATGCGTAACCATGGCAAGGTGGTTTAGAGCAGGGAGCAATTGATTAACGTTGCACAAGCTGAAATAATACCTCAACTCAAGCCACGAATCCCTGATGAGTTGAGAAGAAGGAGGCGTGGATGCAGAGCAGGAGCAAAAAGGAGACACAAAAGGAGGAAATTCAAACCATCTCTTCCATCGATCATAATGGGCAACGTGAGATCACTGGCTAACAAGATGGATGAACTCCAACCCCCTTACAAGGAGTCAGCCAGAGTATCGGGAATGCAGTGTTATGTGTTTCACTGAGACTTGGCTGCAGGATCATATCCCCGACTCCAACATCTTTCTGCCAGGCTTCCTGACTATAAAAGCAGACGGAGATCTGAAGACGAGCAGAAAAAGAAAAGGAGGTAGAGTAGCAGTGCTTGTCAACAACAGATGGTGTCATCCAGGACATGTTATTGTGAAGTGTCGTCTCTGCAGCCCAGATATTGAACTCCTGGCATTAAGTTTTCATCCATGTTATTTACCAATAGAATTCACCAGGGTTATTTTGGCAGTTGTTTACATTTCACCTTCAGCCGTTGCAGACAATGCATGTGATGTCATCAGTTCTGTTGTTTCTAAGCTCCAGACCCAGCACTCCACTGCATTTGTGGCAATATCTGGTGATTTTAATCATGCCTCGCTCTCGTTTACACTTCCAACATTTCAACAGTTTGTCATCTGCTCCACAAGAGAAAACAAGACTTTGGATTTGTTTTATGCAAATGTAAAGGATGCATGTCCAAACCAAGACATCCTCTAGGACAATCAGATCACAATCTTGTTCAGAGGCAACCTGTTACAAAGAGAACTCTGAGAAAATGGTCACATGAAGCTGAAGAAGCCCTGCAGGGTTGTTTGGAAACCACAAACTGGATGACTCTTTGCCAAGCACATGGAGAGGACATCAATGCCATCATGGTGTGTGACTGACTATATACATTTCTGTGTGGACAATATCATCCCCACTAGAACAGTGAGATGCTTCCCTAATAACAAACCCTGGATCACCAGTGACCTGAAGGAACTGCTAAACAAGAAAAAAAGAGCCTTCAGGGTGGGAGACAGGGAATTATTGAGGAGTATACAGAAGCAAGATCACAGACAGCAAGGAGCTATACAGGAAGAAGCTGGAGAACAAACTACAGTGGAACAATATCAGAGATGTCTGGTCAGGAATGAAAAGGATCACAGGCTTTAAGCACAGGAGCACAGGAAGGATTGGATAGACGGCAGTCTGGACAGAGGCAATGAACTGAACGCATTCTTCAATAGGTTCAGTTCTGGAACTAGCTCAGCATCCTCCTCTTCTGTCCCCAGCCAAACAGACATCCCACCCACCTCTGACCCAAAGCTTTCCTGTCACACCTGGGATGTTTTATCCTTCACTTCAGTCATGGATTCTTCTGTTTCCACAAGTTTGTCTTCAACCAAGTCAGGAGATGGTGCTACCCCTTTTGCCTCCCCGTCCCATTTGTCTGTCTCTAGAAGTCAGGTGAAGAGGCAGCTAGAGAAACTGAACCAGAACAAGGCTGCAGGTCCAGATGGTGTCAGCCCCAGAGTCCTGAAGGCCTGTGCAGAGCAGCTCTGTGGGATTTTGCAGCACCTCTTCAACCTTAGCCTAACCCAGGAGAACGTTCCAGTGTTGTGGAAGACATCATGCTTTGTTCCAGTACCAAAGAAAAATCACCCATCAGTCATCAATGACTATTGACCTGTTGCCCTGACATCCCACATCATGAAAGTCCTGGAGAGACTCCTACCCCCGAAGAAGCAAACAAGAAAATATCAGGACCAGCTCCAGTTTGCTTATCGTTGTGGAGGTGGAGTTGAAGATGCCATCATCCACCTGCTTCAGCCAACCCGCTGTCATTTGGACAAAGCAGGCATTACTGTGTGGATCATGCTCTTTGATTTCTCTGGCGCATTTAACACAATTCAGCCTGATTTGCTTTGTCAGAATCCTTGAAGACACAGGTGGAGCCCTCAACAACCGCCTGGATCAACGACTACCTGACTAACAGACCACAGTTTGTGAGACTAAAGGATTGTGTGTCAAACCAGGTGGTCAGCAGCACCACAGGGGACCGTACTCTCACCATTCCTTTTCCCTCTGTACACCTTTTCCCTCTGAGACTTCCAGTACAAAACAGAGACCTGTCATCTGCAAAAATACTCAGATGAATCTGCAAATGTTGGGTGTATCATAGCCCTTTTCCACTGAGGCGGAGCTGGAGCTCCCGTGCTGACTAAGCTCCGGTGTTTTCGTTTTCGATTCCCGCGAGCATCAGCTCCGAGAGCCAGAAACGGGTGCTGCTCTTGCACCACTCTTGTGGGGGGCCAAAGCGGAGCTATCCAAGCACTCACTACGTCATGGGGGAAGGGGGAGGAATTTACAGCCTACACAATAGAGGACCGCCATATTTAAATCCAGACTGCTGGGAATGTTTTTTTGTTGTTGTTGTTGAAAACATGGATAGCCTCAAAACTAAGCAGCAGTGGTCACAGGAGGACATTGCCTTGTCAACAGTAACTGCAACAGCGATGCCTTTTGCCGCTGTATCGCAACAAATGCTTGTAAAACGACGATTAGCATTTGCACTCCAACGAGGTCATCCATCTTTGTTGTTATGTTTTTTCTTCTTCTGCGTCTGCTTTATTTCTGGCTTGTGGTTTCCCGCGTGATTTCTGAAGTGACGCTTCAATGACGGAGCGCCGTAGCTCACGGTGGCTCCAAGTTGGCTCCTTGTTATGGAAAACGAAGGAGATTTTGTGAAAGCTCTGGCTCCAGCACCAGCCCCAGCCCCAGCTCCAGCTCCAGCTCCGAACAGGCTCTTGGTTCGTTGCAATGGAAAAGGGCTATCAGAGATGAACAAAAAGCTGAATACAGAGAGCTGGTGGACCACTTTGTGACATGGTGTGGAAACAATCGTCTTACCTTGAATGTGAACAAAACAAAGGAGATGACTGTAGATCTCAGAAGAACCAGGGATAAGTCAAACACTGTTTCAATCATGGGTGAGGAAGTGGAGGAGGTTGAGGAGTATAAATACCTTGGTGTTCGCCTGGACAACAGACTGGACTGGAGGCGCAGCAGTGAAGCCATCTACAAGAAGGGACAGAGCAGACTGTACTTCTTGAGGAAGTTTAGGTCCTTCAAGGTTTGCAGCAAGGTGCAGCAAATCTTCTACAAGTCTGTTGTGGAGAGTGTAATCTCTTCTGCTATCATTTGTTGGGGTAGCAACATCAGAGCCAGGGACTTAAAAAGGCTAAACAACTTGATAAAGAAGGCTGGTTCTGTTCTGGGGACTGTGGAATATCTGGAGATGATCATACAAAGAAGGATTCTTCATAAAATCAAAGAAATTATGGACAACCCTGAGCATCCTCTTCATGAGACTATCCTGCAACAACAGAGTGTCTTCAGTTGGAGGCTTCTTCAGTTTCGCTGCAACAGAGACCGCTACAGGAAATTATTCCTGCCTACAGCTATCATGATCTACAACAACTCTTAATTTCCCTCTGGGATCAATAAAGTAATTCTGAATTGAATTAAACTGAATTTGTATAATTGTGTAGAAAATATTTGGTCAATAACAAAGGTTCACCTAAATAAATGAATGAATGAATACTTTATTCATCCCACAATGGGGAAATTCAGTGTGTATATATAATATATATATTATGTAACCTTGGTTGGCAATGACAAAGGTCAAACGATTCCTGTAGTTCTTCACCAGTTTGCCCACACTCTAGCTGCTATTTTGGTCCATTCTTCCATGGAGATCTTCTCTAGAGCTGTGATGTTTTGGGGCTGTCGCTGGGTAACACGGACTTTCAACTCCCTCCACAAATTTTCTTTTGGAATGAGGTCTGGAGACTGGCTAGGCCACTCCAGGATCTTAAAATGCTTTTTACGTAGCCACTCCTTTGTTGCCAAGGTGGTGTGTTTGGGATGACTGTCATGCTGGAAGATTGAGCCAAGTTTAATCTTCAATGGTTTTAGCGATGGAAGGAGGTTTTTGCCCAAAATCTCAAGACACATGGCCCCATTCATCCTTTCCTTAATACAGGTCAGTCGTCCTGTCCCCTTTGCAGAAAAGCAGCCCCAAAACATAATGTTTCCATCCCCATTCTTCACAGTGGGAATGGTGTTCTTGGGATGCAACTCAGCATTCTTGCCCCTCCAAACGTAGGGAGTGGTGTTTATACCAACGAGTTCTGTATTAGTCTCATCTGACCACATGACATTCTCTCAATCCTCCTCTGGACCATCCAAATGGACTCTGGCAAATTTTAGACAGGCCTGAACATGTGCTGGTTTAAGCAGGAGAACCTTTGGAGCGCTGCAGAATTTTTATCCATGACGACGTAGTGTGTTACTAATAGTAACCTTTGTTACAGTGCTCCCGGCTGTCTTCAGGTCATTTAGCAGTTCCCCCTGGGTAGTTCTGGGCTGTTTCCTCACCGTTCTCTGGATCATGTGTACCCCACGAGGTGAGATCTTGCATGGAGCCCCAGACAAGGGAGATTGCCAGTGATCTTGTATTTGTTCTATTTTCTAATATGTGCTCCAACAGTTGATTTCTTTCACCTGTTGTAGATTGGCTCATCCCGATCTTGTGCAGGTGTATAATCATACCCCTGGTAATCTTGGGCAGCTCTCTGGTCTTGGCCATGGTGGAGGTTCGAGTCTGACTGTTTGCAGGTGTGGACAGGTGTCTTTTATACAGATAACTAGTCCAAACACGTCAGTTATTACAGATAACTATTGTAGGATAGAAGAGCTTCTTAAAGGAGAAGTAACAGGTCTGTGTGGGCCAGAATTCTTGCTTGCTTGTAGGTGCTAAATAGTTATTTTCTGCATTATTATACAAATAAATGCTTTAAAAAAATCTTAAAATGTGATTTTCTGGATTTTTCTTTTACATTCTGTCTCTCACAGTTGAAGTGTACCTTTGATGAAAATGACAGACCTCTCATCTATTTATTTTTGGACAACTTGCACAATCGATGGCTGCCAAATATTCTTTGCCTCGTTGTATGGTTTACCTGAAATGGCACTATACAAGGCCTGAATCATCCTAATCTATTTAGATATGTCAAATATAGTAATACTAAAATACAGAAGGAACAACCTGCTCGCTAAAAATTTGAATTCAAAATTGTGCATTTTTGTATATTTTTCCATAGACAAATCCAACAGTAATACCTCCCTGGAAAGTCCATACTCAGGTCCATAAGCTAGATCCACTGACAGTGTCCCTGCTGAATTACCACCTGACTTCTTCCATCCTTCTTCTTCTGGACAAGAACATCTTTGAAACAAAGAAGAATTTCCTTCTGTACAGCATCTTGCCTGGATAAAGATGTATAAAAAGACCTAAAATAAATATTTTTTTAAATTGCAGTAGCATATTTGTGTACTATAAATCTACATACATATATTTATTCAGAGGGGAATCCCATGTAAATCATTTTGACTACAGCTGGGAGATGTTTGCTTCCAGTCATAAAGCAGCTAAGGTGCCTGTTGATGCTAATTTAACACATACAGAGAATCCGTTTGGAAGCACTTGGGCACTATTTAGTGATCACAGTGTGAATGACATCTTCTTGTGAATACAATTTATGATTTTCCTAAGCATAATTGTAAATAAAGTCAGACAGTAAGAGGTTAAGACATAATTGTTTAGAACAAAATCATAAGCAGCATAACTATGGGGGCGGCTGCTCTCGATACTTTGCACAACCTCCCACTCTTGGTATGGTGTTCAAATTGTTTGCTATGGGGGCCAAAAAGGACAAGGGGAGAGTACTTTAGGGGCCAAAAATGTGATGATAAATTTTTATTATTAAAATTGATTGAAATTGGTCTTGGTCTAGATTTGTGTGTGTGTACTTTTGGCAACAGCAGCAGGAATGGTTCACTTGGTGTGGTTCACTTCACACCAAGTTTGATGAATGGGCATGCCCAAGTCTGCTTTTTACTGAAAGTCACTGGATGTTTGTGGTCCTATGGATAATCAAAATAAACAGAAAACAACAAACAAGGTTGGTGAAAGATGAATACTTTACATTGCACCTTATATTTTCCATTTTAGGGAGATGTTCATTTGTATCTTTTTTGAAGGTCTCCCATCAGTGAAAATTCTACCCTGATAGTTTAAAAAATATATGTGTATTCATGAAGCGTTGTGGGTGTAGTGCAGGTGCCCCATGTGCAGAGGCCTCAGCCCTCGACTCAGTCATCCTGAGATCAAGTATCGTCATCCCCCGACTTCTCTCCCCCTTTCTATCTGTCAAAGGCCACAAAACCTTTCCAAAAATGTGTATTTGCATTACCCTCCTGAGTTGGCAAACAAAAATTAAAGCCATGCTTGAATTGTTGTCAAATAAAATATTTCGAATGGGTGCAAATGGGCCCCAGGCGACACTATGGACACTCCGGCTCTAGGTTATCCAGAGTCCTGGGTCC